>CM024171.1:12870357-13030357 GCA_013433145.1 Ascaris suum | reverse complement strand
AGCATACACTCAACCCTCCACTTTTCACTTAATGAGTTTAACATTTTCGACTATATCCGCCTCTCTTCTCAAGAATCACTTCACTCTCTCGCGTTCCCCTTCTATTCACGAATAGAATTAAAAGCTTTAGAAGGGAATTTAATAAAACGAACATCGATGAGTGCTGACGCGTTCGAGCGACACGAATCTTCCATTAACTTTTCCGCTGCAATCGCTTCTCCATCAACTGGCCAACTTTCGACGCCTACTTCAATGTTTGCCGACTGAAAAAGAAAAAAAAAACTATTCGGACTAGCGGCTAACAATCGGGACGTAAATTATATTCACGCTGGCACTCACAACATTAAGATCGAGCTCTTGTTGGCACCAATTACTTGCGATGGTCTCGTACTTGTTCATGGCAACAACATTTTAGCCAATTATGGCCATATAAGAAAGTAGCCGATAGCTGATATGAAACGAATCTCGGCGAAAAAATCAACTTGTGATTTGATTATAGTTTTGGTGAGTTCTTTTTTTGGCATTATTTCTTCACTTTGCCAAAAATTATGGGAAATATGCGACCTCACGAGAGCATTATCTCAGCAGATGATAGCTAATCTGCGGGCAATCAATCCTATGAGATTATTGTGCATATTCAAAGTGCCCGCTGGATTGATTTTAAAAAAAATTCCGTAATTTTTCGGGCGGTTTTCAAGTTTTCCCATGGCTTGGTCAACCACTTAATACGATTTACTATACGAATCTGGATGAGGGTGCGTAAACAAAACATCCGTCGTTTCACGTTCCGCAACATTAGACAACATCCTGTCCCCAATAAATCTCCCTCTCTAACAATTCCACAAAGCTTACTCGATAAGTGGAAAAAAATCGCTCTTATTGGCATTTCTCAAATATTTGATGCCCACTTACAAGCAATTTTCTAAACACAACATCATTAAAGTGAATAAAAATTTGTTACATTATTCCTAGTTTTTCTTTTTTTCGATTGTTAGTTGCTAGTATTTTCAGCTCTCATTTCATAAATAAGATGAACGAAAAAGTGCGATAAATCTTGCTCAAGTTCCAGATCACGACCTCCATTGATTTGTGGCACTCACCTATGGGGTCCTTGCCAAGTTTTGCAATAACTATTCGGTGACGATAAAAAGAATATTCGTAGATACATCTGCTATTTGTGAACCATGAAGGGAGCATCATTAACTGCTTTCGGCAAGTGAATACCAAAAACAAGTGAAAATAATTTTAACGTACGGTTGTAATAGCTTTCAGGTCGCATAAACATCTCAAAACTTCCATTTTCTGCAGTCACAGGTGAGCTTCTCATCTTTTTCATAAATAAGCCGCTGGAACTTGATTGGCGACACTATGAGGGAGACAGGAGAGACGGGGAAGAGAAGAAGGTGCGGGGGGGGGGGGAGTGCCGGTGTTTTCAACATACAGGAACATGGTGCTCATGAACCTTTTATCCCACCTGTATTGCAACATATGCTCCTCATAAGCGCAAATGTTTCGTGTTCGTTCGGTCAATAGCACTCAGAGTTTACTCTGAGGATAGCCGTTGTCGATGCGCCTTAGCACTTACGCGCTCACTATATGTTTACCTTATGTGCACACGGTTCATAACGAATGGCGCAAACGACGGCAGGGACGAGATCCACGTCCTCTTAAATTTTAAATACGGAAGACGCGTGCCCTGTAAAATTTAGTGGAGAGCATCGCAACTGTCTATAAATTTTCGCCTAGTCGAACACAAGGAACATGGTCGAGTTGCCACGTTTCTGCCTATGAGAAGCTTCATCTGTGGGGAGTAAGATGGGAGAACAAATGAGTGAAATACATGAACGTTATGACACTGGATTGCAAAAATTGCAAATTGCAAAGAGTTATGACACTGGACTGCAAAAATTTATCAACTGCGATTGCAAAGAGTGGAAAAACGTGTCCATCACATGATGCGAATTTATTATGGAGTGCGACGATAAGGGTTAAGGTATAAAATTATTTACTTACACGCATAAAGTGCGACGTATTTACACGTCTACTTCTAGTACGTATGGTTTCAAATTGCTATAGCTTCTTTTTTCTGGAATATATGGCTTCAGACCGCGGCTTCCAGGGCTAGTTCACTTGGAGGCCACGTCTAGTCCCATCCCTTCTCCCGAAGATAGCTCTCCAATAGTACCGATCACATAAATGCTATAGGAAATAATGCAAAATTATTTCATAAATCTCTCCTTAAAAAACGATCCATAAGAGAAAAAAATCGAAATTCGACCGGTCAAATATATGAACAAGTTTGCTGACCATAACAAAGATATACTTCGTAAATTATAGAAAACAATGAAAAAAAAAAGCTTAAATCGCCTATTATATTCATCAAAATAACGATTCCAGGATTCGACTTTTCCTTAGAACTTTTTGAGCGAAGAAATAAATCTTCTCTTTGCATCATTCAACTCGAAAAGAATCATTTCTAAAATATTCTTTAATGTTAGTATAATTTATCAATATATTAGAAGAAAAATTAGATCCCTCCATAAAACTCATTTTAAAAAATTGGAAAATTATTCGCCCATTGATATTTTATTTGAGATTATGAATGGTATTGTTACTCATGAGTATTACAGCACTATTAGTCTACTCAAGTAGTAAACAATTTCTTGTATCACTCATATCAAGACATTTCGCTTCAATGATACACCTCATGAAAAAAAAAAAGAGCAACAACAAATAAAAACGAAGCATAACAAACCTGTGAAACTAGTGTCGATGTTGCCGAGACGTCTCTATCATTCCATAAAGGATTTTCATCCAAATGAACTGATAGGAGAGGAGTAACGCTATGTGGAGTGCCGCATTCAATTTTCATTTTTTTGTGTTGTTCGATATGATTTTCGGTTTTAATGAAGCATACTCCTTCAGGCACCTAAAAAAAATAACCTGGCCATATTTTCTCAAAACTCTTGCTAATATTGCAATTGGCTACGAGCTCATTTGTAAAAAGCATTAATTAAACCTAATAATTCGATCCCGAATTTTTAGATATAAGCATTTTAATGCCACAACAATAGAAACATTTAAGATGGGACATTTCTACTAAAACGAAAAAAGAAAAATATTTGCCTTACGACTGCAGAAATAGGCAATTATTATTACCAAAGCTTCTTGTCTAAAATATCTATTCATAAGATTCCCCTGTTGGTAAATAAATTTAAATGTTCTACTTATATTTTTATGTAAGAGCATTAAAGAAATGCATCGCATTGTCTATTTGCTATGTCCACATCAGTATCCCCCCTCCCCCTCCTCTCGGTGGCTAGGTACTATTCAAGACTTTCAACGGATTTTGTTGATGAGAGAGGAGTCAAGACTTCTTACTGCCCAACACTTCTTCAAAGTTCTACTCGAATGCAGCAATATCACATATTTATGAGTTCACTCAAAAAAAAAAAACGAAAATCAATGAACGAAAGCGAGGTTCTAATTCGAAAAGATACACGGTTTACTGAAGAGATTTTCTTTCCAAAACTTAATGCAAACTTATTCAGGGGGACGGAAATTATCGCGAGAGGATGTTTCATCCGGTTTCATATGGCATATGCCTAATATAGCGTTACCAAGATTCGAGGCGTCAAAGCACAGAGATTCCCACAACAGAACCACAAAAATAAGCCTTGAAAATTGATAATGCTCTACGCACCACAACGCCATTCCACAAAAATCCTCAAGACTAAGCATTTGTCAATGAATAAGCAAAGGATTTGATATGAAGCAATATGGTCATGGGATTTTACTTGATAAGCAAATTTACAAGCGCAGATAAGGACTAAAATAAATGAGAACAACGCACATCGACAAGTGATGCCGATAGTGGCAAATAAGCGTCATCGATCATATCTTCATTCGCCTTTGATAATACACTCTCGAAGACTGGAATTTCACGCATGATCTCCACTCGACTGCCTTCCTCTGCTTCGAGTACAAGTCGCTGCTGTAATGGAAGACGTTTCCTTCAAAACAACAGTAACTCAACCTCACCAACAAAGTAACACTTCACCTTCTGCCCTCAGGCTACACAAAAGTCTGTTGGAGAGAACCAATCTACATAGATTCTACCCATCAAGGAAGCTGGTGATTTTTTGTTATATAGGCTATGCAACCATTCTTCTATCTTTCTTCGGTATCGAACCGGTTCGACGATGGGGACGAAAGGATTGCGATCTATGCCTAACGATTAATATGCAATTCAAGCATGATGCTCAAAATTACTTTCTCCAGCACATATTTTGTAAACACGCAAGTTCTGTTGCATAGCTGGATTAATTCCCTCGACTAAGATTTCGGTACCCGAAACGAAATGTTTTAGTCAGAAAACAAAAAAAAAACATCTGTGTCGACAGAAATTATTGAATGCAAAAATACTAAACACAAACGACTCAAAAGCCGGGTTCGATGTTTTGTGTATATATCTCAAAAGTTGAGCAGGTAGCCACACAAACGTCATCAGAAATGGTTTTCGATGGTGACAATCCACAAAAACCATACCTCTTGTGTGTGCAAAAAGTTCCCACCCAATAAATATTTTAGTATATGAGGTGCTTGGAAAAGACAACTTCAATAACATACATGCCGCATGTTAAGCTACCCTCATACTTCAATCATTTAATTGAATGACCGTTCCTATGGAAAGCTCTACCTCCTTTTTCCCCTTCTCTCAAAATAATTATGCACTCACTTATTACTGAAATAAAAACAACAAAGATATTCTCATAGCCAGAGAGGCATCAGTTTTACAACCAAAACGATTAAGGCAACGAACTGATGGATGCAGCCAAAGTACCTCGGTCAGCAAGACGTCCTTCGATCCATAGCACTCAACCTCGTCCATGAGAGAATCGGCCTTGACAGGCTCAACCAGTGACACATTAGCTGAAATACGCTCACAATGCAGTATACCCTCGTCATCATTTTTTGGCCGATCATCCTCATCGCCGCCTTCGTAGTCCTCTGCGTCGACCGATACGAAGTAGTCATCTCCGATTGCATCATCATTTAGCGACTCGCGACTTTCTATGCTTGTACCCATTTTGAACACCTAAAATGCTTGCTTCTATACGAAATGACTTCATCGCTTAAGCACATCCACAATAAAATGCCAAAAGGATTAGTGATATTTACACAATTCAGCTGTTGTTTACAAATTTTTCGTTGCAAAACAATATACAAGTAAAACTTGGAGTTCCCCTGTAGGTAACAATTAAGTCATAAGAGAAGTCGTAAATGCACACTTAAAATTCAGGAAGAAATTTAACTTGGTAGCGTTCATACATACACAAGGCGGCCTATTCAAAATGCGAACAAATATATGATCGTTTAGAAGGACGAGAAAGAAATCGAAGATTTTCATAAGCACATATTGATAACGTATGGTTCATATGCATATTCTATAGGTCTCGAAGAACAAAATCAGCTCAATGTCGCAGTTAAGAACTCAAGACCCATTGTCATCGCCAACTCTAAAAGTCGATCCGTTAACCTGATCCTATGTCCAGTCGAACCATTACCCATTCCTCTTTTTTTGCAGAAAAATGCAAAAAGAAGGTCAAAACAGCACTTTAAAATATTAAAGTTGGGCGATGACAACAAAGCAATGATGATAAAATATTTCTTCTCAATAAAGTTTAGCAATGTAAACTCGAAAAGTGAACAGTGTTCAACTATTCTTCACTATCAGTACAATTCAGACTGCAGATAAGCTTGACCTTTGACCTCCTCAGATATAGATCCAAAAGCAACGAAGTTCAAGCACACCTTGAAAATATAAAATAATCAGCATAGCACATACATGTGGATGTTCGGCGACTAAGTGCGCATTGTAGCGGCTGAAATCTGCTAAGCGGAAGAAACAATCTGTTACTGGACAGCTGAAGAGTCTCTTGGATGGATGGGTCACTGGACAGCTCGACGACACCGAATAGGTATTGCTTGAAGTGGATGCCAGCTGATGAACATCGTCGCATTTTTCTATTACGGCTCCACCTGTCGCATTCAACGACCCATCCATTAACGATGAGGTCGCACTTCCGGAAGTGCTCTCGGCGAGTCTTTTTTGCTGAAGCTCCGAACTCTACTTCTTAAGGCAGTAGATAAAATCTGATCTATGTAAAGCCTACTAACTGAACCATACTAGCTATGCTACTACTGAAAAAATTTATTACAGAAATAGACGCGTCATTCAAATTCACCCGATCATCTGCAAACTCATTTCATTTTTCCGTCAATGAACCCATAACATTCAACGAAGCTCAAAAAGAAACACACCTCGATTATTGAAAATATTCTGCAATACCTATCACAGCATTCTTTGATGATGCAAATTTACGGATTTATCCATTACCCTCTTTAAGTGTAAAAAACAGTAAACATTAATAGACAATAAACAAACAGTAAACATATCCATCTGCTTTCTGATTCACTAAAGGAAACGACAATTTTCTTCCATCTTTCTGAGTTTCAGTGGAAACGATGAGGACAACAAAGCGACTCTATTCACGTTGCTGCTAAAAATATAAGGAAACGACAATTCTTAGCAACAACAACGATGCGCTCCAACAAATAACTAAAAAAAAAAGGAACGACTGAAAGCCACTCCCAGCGGAAACGTGCAAAATTCAAGCAGAAACAAGTTACGATAAACAATATTCACTCCAACAATGAAAATCATTTGAATTTCTTCATAGAACTAATTAAGACTTGAATTAATAAATTCAAATTATTTCAACACCTTACAGCAAACATCGTTAAAAATCACCATCACCCAATTTCTTATTTTTCTTCGCTTATATTTGTTATTAAATCTTATCCAAAAAACCCCTCATATAAACATCAATTCAAAACAACTGAAAGAATCACCCTTTGAAATCTGGCACGTAAACTTCATTAATAGCGGACGAAGAACTAAGGGAAGGAGGCCTGCCTACCCGCAATTTCAACAATATTGTCGTCTATCAACTTCTTTGCAATAACTACTCTGTGTATACGTCCTTAAAGAGTGGATAGAGTGCGTACATTCAAAAAACGGAGGTTTGGGTATGCCACTTTTATCCTTTCAAAACCGCAGCCTAATCTCTCTCTAAACTCCAACCACTCTAAATTCTTCAACAATTTTGCTCAGTATCTGAGAACTTTAAACATCCTTTAGGGGATTCCTGACTTTATACTATGTGGCTTTCATTTGAGTCATCCTCTAATAGAGGATATGAAAGTTTCAAATCCTTCACATGTAATCTTTTTTTAATTCTCAGTCAACTTCTTTGCCGTATCTGCAAGCTTTATAATCCTTGTATGGAACTTATAAGCTTGAGTTTTAAAGCACAATGCATACATTAACTCATCAAAATATTCTAAAGTAAACAATGCATCATATTTAATGCAGTCAGTGCGTTCTTAGCCCTCAAGCTGCACTCAGCAAATAGCATCCTGGTGAAGAAGAGAAACAACGAATATCAGGGCAAAACGCTTCCAATTGTAATGCTCTGTGAGATATACTTCCTTTCCGTTCATTCATTTCATCTCACCTTTTCATTTATAATTTTTTTGCATATTTTTCATATTTACCTATTGCCGCCTGTTCGCTGAATTATAAAACGGGGATGCATGAAGCGAAGAGAGGGGTACTGGGAAGTTGCATATGAATGTACCCGATAAAGCAAGACTTCAGCTTTTACATGAAAATAGTCAACGCTGGAATCGATGATAAAGCAGAACACTGAAAGCGAGGAAAGCACAGCAGTCGCTTGTCCTATAAAGAGACAAATTCCTGAAGATAAAAAGCAATACCCCTACGAAGCTCATTGCACTACCATAGAAATGCTAAAACAATGGAATACCTGAGAAAGCAATATGCACCTCAACGATCCAGAAGAGCCCAATCGCTTCAGCAACGAAGCCAACGACATCTGCAAATGAACAAACCTTTATTCGCATTCATACGCTCTATTGATGCGCAAAGGGGAGTTATATACAAGAAGCATTTAATATAACGTAGAAAGAATTCTGTTCGGATTACATTAACTGAGACGGAAATATTGCAAAACAATCATCAAATCGTAAAACAAAAAGGGAAACAGCACAACAACTGATTTGAAGTTGTCAATTAAAGCTTGGCATCTTAATCAAGGGCAGCTACCCCATACAAAATTAAATGGTCATCAAAGCTCCGTTACAAGACAAATAAACTATTAACGATACATGCAATAGACAGGTGAGATTAGATTCGTCTTTGAGGCCAAACTTTTGTAGAGGCATACGATCCCACCCTCGCTCTCTCTTCGAGTAGATAAACTGTAACTAGTCAAGTTTAGGGAGATTTATTGAATATAATATGTTAGCATCTGCAAGGCGCTACTATGAATTGTGTATATACTCAAATAGAAACCATCATCAAAAAACATAAAAATTTTCTTGGGCAAATGTTGAATTACTTGCTATTTATGAAAACCGAAGATGAGTATAACCTAGGCAGATGTTATGTAACGTAAATGGACGAACGTAAAGTTATGATTCTCGACTTTTTCCTGAAGTTAATCGATCCTTTCTGAGCAAGCTCACAATTTTATCCCAGTTTACCTCCCCCCCCCCCCCCCCACCTAGCTATCTAAAAGTCTGTAAGCGAGTATCAACTGTGATCAGATCGAGTTCCCATACTTAATGCACAAGTGGCGCAAGTGGAAGGATATAGGTCTCTGCTGAATAATCGCGTACCGCAAAGATGGTCCCTAACCAGATGAAGAGAGAAAAAAAAGCAAAAACAATTCGACTAGGGACTAATAAACACAATTTAAATGTGCTAGAACTTAAAATAACAATATATCGGTACAATTATAAAAAAAATAAAAATAAATAGTAATACATCAGGGTGTGCTTGATGAAGATGTTCGGCGAAGTTGTCACCCTCCCATTCACAATCATCAGCCGGACATTGCACCGTTTTGTGCGCATTTAACGACCTCCATGATGAGAAATAACTACCACATACATCACACTGATGCATCGCTTGTATTGTATCGCTGTAATTGTTCAATTCAAATCATCAATCATTTAATCGTCAATCCACAATGAAAAATTATTGCGCAGATTCCAACTATCATAGGTAAAAGTCTAATACCAACTATGATAGGTAAAGCTGTAATATTATCATGTTATTTCCCTGAGATCAGGACTAAGAAAAACACAGACTAAAGTTTTTACAAGGTATGTACCATACATTTTCCATGTTGCCGCATTTTGCTGCTGCTTGACTTGTGGTCATTCAATCAGGCGTTTCGTCGCTAATTGATGAATGGAAAATGCAACGAAACGGATAGGAAAGAATAGCGCGTTCTTCGGTTTTTGCCAATATATTTCATTTTGATGTATAGAAAGGTTGTCGTCCAAAGGTAGGACGTGTATATCACTCTCGATATCATTCCCTATCTATGAACCTAAATTAGCTAATAAAATTTCTAAGGGATTCTTAGAAGCGTCAAAGCCGAAGGGGATTTCAAATGGTGTTCTGCTCGATTTTTGCAAGAATTTCGATACGAAAAACGATAGACACAACAGTTATCGAAATGAAAACGCAAGATTTAAAAAAAAAGTAAGTTTATCGCTTCATAAATGTTTCACAGTAATACTCATTTAAATTTGTTGCAAAATTTTCAACTCAATTTACCAAAGCTGAGCTCTTACTAGCAAATGTTGTTTTAATTGTTTGCCAGTGGGGAGGGGGGAAGCTTCAACATGATATATCTTTACTTGTTGAACAGGATCTATTACTCTTTAGTAATAAGATATGAGCGTTAAAACTACTAACCTAAAACTGATGATGCCCTCATCTTCCATCAAGAACTCCAAATGTCTTGCATATTTAAATGAAGGCGCCATTGAGCTACGAGTAAAATTCTTTGCCCAACAATTCAATTTCGTCAAATATTGCAATAGTCCAGATTTTAGCGTATTCCAATGTTCGCTTACATCATCATCTGGAATTTATTTATACAGCAACGAATCATTAAAGCAATGAATCGTTTTAATTTACTGTTATGCCGGAAAAAGAGAAATTATAAAGAATATCATTAAGGAAACCATCAATATTGTAACCATCAGCTAAGAATGCTCCTCGTCGCCGATACTAATAAATCCCTCTCATTGATCATTTCAAAAACAGTTTCCTTGATCTGATTTATCCTCTCACTAATAATATATCCAATCGATAAAGATTTAAAAATTGATTTTGAATCACAAAATAAATTAATGATAGAAAATTTAAAAAAAAATACAATAGCAACGGATATGCGTAAATATTTACAGAAAGAGAGGAAAAATGCTTTCAGCTATAGGCATTTTCTTGAAATTTGTTTTATTCCACTTTTCAGGAACTAGAAGAATTATGTCCATATCCTCTTTGATCACCTCTCCTATCCCTCTTTTATTTGCGACTAAATATTGACGCTAAACAATTGGCGCAATCAGTGATCCCCCCGCAGAAAAACATCCCTATCAAAAACTGCATTAATAGAAGCGAATATGATAATCATTTAGAGGTCATTTCCTTCGGCACTTAATCTTGAACGTGAAATACTCACAAATGAACAGATATCTGCGAATTTTTTTAAAATTAGTTCACCTGTATACGTTGAACGATACTCTTTGGTGAGTACTTCGGCAACGTCGTGTATCAGAGCCGAGGTGCTAACAGCATCGCCATATAGTGGATGTTGATGACACCATAACGCAGGCCGCGCCTTAAATTCCTTTATCAGCTTGCACCAAACAGCGTTCGACCATAGTGCCCTTGGCATGCGTTCCTTGCCAATTTTCGTAATAATCTAAAAAAAAATCAAGTTTTCAAGCTTAAGCTTAATAAGGCGTCAAGTTTCAAATCTAGGCTAGAAAATTATTGGATCGCAAAGTTAAGCTTAACAGGCTAGAGTTTTATCGAAAAACTACACGAGGAAAGTTGAGTTAATTTATAAACAAATCGTTGTTCACTTTATATATCTTCATGATAAGGGATGCTCTACGGTGAAAATTATCGCATCTCGTTGATTTGCATTCGCGAAATTCCCTAAGGTCATATCTTCTATGTGGTGTTCACGAAACGTTCAATTATCAAACAGAGTTTTACGAAACGACAACATACAAAATATCAGCAATCGCTATAAGCAAAGTCCACTCCTATCCAATATCTAGACTATCAAAGATGTTTCCACGGTATTCACGAATAGCAATAGCCGACTGAATGTTTGTTAAAGTTCTTGATTGAATATACACCTCATGAGTAGACATTTCCTATTGCAATATTCCATGAAAATAACCGTCTCAAAATTTTCTTTCTGAATCACCTTGAAACCCTGAAATACGCTCACGTTCAAAAATCCCGATCAATAGAACACCCGACGCCCATATTGAAGAAAACATGATAACTATGCAAATAAACAGCCTGAAGGAGTCTAACTCCATTGTCCGCCGATCACTTTATGATATCGGATAACGTTGGAAATTAGTAATTTCCTTGCGCTTATCTCCTTTTAATCGTTGAGGCGTCTCCTCTATTTGTTTGGACGTTTCGTCGAGTGGCACACTATCGTCGTCAACTGAACCACTGTCATAATGATCGGGCGAACCAACATCCCTCTTAGCGGAACTTGCTATGTTGGTTAATTTCCTTCTTTTTTGTTCTTGATTGATACAACCATTTGTACGAAGTACTGCACACCTTTTCTGCTTGGAACGCATAAACACAAACTGTAACTATATTACGTTTCTTGGCGAGAGTCAATAGGAATGCCGTTGAGAGCAAGACAATATTTCTTGAGATCTTCATAAGTGTACTTCAATAAATGAATGGGATATGATATCAATGACACCTCCGATAGAGTAATATCTCCCTTAAACAAATCACATACACCTGAACGCCACAATAAAAAATACCACCCCGTAAAGGAACTCTCATGAATCATTCTTAAAGCTAATATTCCCGAATTGCACAACTGCACAATTGTTGCGGTTCATCTCCAGAGCGCTTATTGCTATCCACATTTTATTCTCGAAGCTAGCCACAACTTATGAAGCCGGTGATAGCGTAATCAACATGCAGGTCAAAAATTAACTCTCGATTCCACTATTCCAATCGGAAACAGACCCGATCGCAAATGCGACCAGAAATGGAACCGGAGTCGAAGTTGAGCGATAACCGCAAGAACAGAAGTTAAACCACATTCCGGTTGAGCGCAAAGCGTTCTTCCTATGCGACCGGCTTTAATTCATTTAAGTTGTTTGGTCGGAGTTCAAACCCGGCACAAGTGCCCACTAAGACATACATCTGATTGAACCGGTATCATAACAATCACTAATAAACTTGCAACGGTGAATGTTGAAAATTGCCCGCTATGTTCGCAAAAAAAAAAGCCAATATTTGAAGAGCCTATAATAGCCCTATTAAAAGCACTTAGAAATATTTCTAAATAGTATTTTTCAAAGCGAATTTATATGTAAATTTAGCGATGAAGCATCATCATTGACAATCTCCCTCTCGATTTCTATTGCGTTTCACAATACCCCTAGTTGACTTGTTTCTTTCTTTTTTTTTCAATCGTTGTAAATTTGAGACGAATAAATGAGAAATTAAAGAAATAAATATCTGTGTTTTTGCTAAATATATTGCACTAAATGCTTTCATAAATATTCGCATCCATAGTTGCCACATTAGTTGAATGCAAAGAAAAAAGAAAAAAGGAATCTATTTGAAACATTTGATTTAATCGGATGAAAAATATGCTCATTGATATTTGCTTTAAACGATGAGTCGTCGAAATCTTTGCAAGGAAAAGAACATAAAAAAGGTAGGCGATGAACGAAGCAACTAGAGATGTGTGCAGCACAGAAATATCCACATATCGCTGCATCTCCCCGCCTGATATCTCCCACCTAAATTGCACCCCTCCTCCTAGTCCAATTGCGACATAACTTTTTGATGCCTCAACGGATCCCATCTCCTCATTGGTTACTCGTTCAGGAGCAAAAATGTTCATCTCAGAGGAAAGAAAAAAAAAATTCGTTTTCGTTGCAAGATTCAGATCTGAATTAAAAACCTCAAACGTAACGATTTCACCTACTCCTTCTCAACACTAAAATAATTAATGCTTTTATTAATAAAAATAAATAGATGTATAGATAAAACAAACAGTGAAGATCGAACAGGAATTATCCTCGAAAAATGCGCTAACATTTACACTTTTAGCGATCTCATTGAAAGGTTAATTTCAAGGTAAAAATACCTGTGTGCTGCACAATTGAATTTTTCATTGCTTAGGCTTATCGTTTTAATATGCAATATGATCTCATAAAATTCCAAAAATATGAACATCCATAATAACATATATAAGTATGTATTCTCCAACGAGAAGCCATAGACTAGAAACTCTTTTAAAGCAAAAGCGAATAGCACAATAAAGTCAACGCTATTTACATCGTTGCCCACTTTCATCGATAATCAACGACGATAGACTATCTGATATGATTACCTGACAATCTACATGATATAATTTAGGCGAATTCTCTCAATAATTATAAAAAAAAAAAGACAGCAAGATCGTCGATAAACTCCTCGGATCCTACTACATCGGAGCACTATTTCAGCGCTAATAATTTGTATTTAAGGCGTTCCGGATAATAGATAATATTTCCGGAAAACGGTTGCGCAAATATTACTCATCAAGGTACCACTTGATAGAGTCATCATCAATTCAGATTTTTTTTTTCTCAGAATCACTCGGTGAAAAATTGCAACAAGATCCTCTGTGACTTATGAAACAACTAAGATTTCTTGGTTCTAAAGCATTTTTTTTTCATCGGGCATCATGCTTTGGTAGAAATTAATTTACTGTATTGCTGTTTTTCAAAAAAAAAAAAAAAAAAAAAAAATCGCATTGCACAAATTCCTCTATCATATTGAAGTGAAGAGACGATAGTGAGAAAAGATATTTATGGTGAAGCCGAATAAAATTGTTATCGTGCTAAGATATCCAAAAATTATAAGAATATAATGCATTTTTCATTTGCTTAAATTATACAACGTTAGCAATAGAGAAGGAATAAAATACATATGTATACAAATGAAAAATGAAAACTTTATGCTCATAAATAGTTGTACATATACAGAAGACATTCGAGCTACAATTATAGGTTCAATTTCCAAAAAAAAAACCCATTTTCAGTGGGAATTTTAAGCATGAGAAACACAATTCCACTATAGGCATTGCAATATTTCAACACATGACTTTCATTCAACGTACAATTAGCCACTTGAAGTTTATAGCATTAGCTGATGAAATACCTCATCGAATTTACGCGAAATTGCATCGTACTCCCCCAATTATCGTGCACGTGAAATAGTTGGACCAAGCAATATGAGCTTTTCGTTCGTTGGGCCAAAAAGGATTGCACAATATTGTCGACTATACAAGTCAAGCGATGTGTGCCTGCAGTTCTCAGCACAAGATTACACCATGAATAGTGGCAATAGCACATAGCCCAATACGCCTCACCATAAATTAATCAACTATATCAATGTCACCGTCGATTTAGCTTTTCATCTAGTTCTGCGGCGCATATAGTTCAGCTATGCCCTAACATCAGATTTATTTATTAATAGCGAGTCAATCACATTCTTTTTCTTTTTTTTTTGTAGAGTTCACCGGAAATCCTAAAGTTAGCTCATTTTTTTTGTCAACTTTTGAGTCGTTTTTTTTTGGAAAGATTTAATTACTTTGCAATAATTTTACTGATAGCCCCCCCCCCCAAAAAAAAATCGATTTACTCATTGCAATTCAAAATTGAAAAAAAGAAATTCACCACTATATATAAAACAATGGCTCATTGAAAGAAATGATGTGGAAAATCCGTGAAAAATTCCAAAAAAAAAAGAAATCCGACAGCAAAAAAAAAAAAAAAACTCAAAGTCAACGTTATAGGCAAGTAGAACGGCAAATTCTTTAGTTGTGTAATTCAATCAACACACAAATGAAAAATTCATTTAATTTTTAAATATATATTGAAATATATTTCTAGTTTATTTTTCGGCTTTCCTATATGGAATAATCAATACCGTTATACGCTTATATACATTTAAATAACATCACAATTAAAGCAATATTGAAATAAAATTGAATCTCATCGATAAATGAAATAAAAATTCTTCGAAAGTATGCAAATTTTCAACGTCTTTTGATAAAAGATATGAAAAATTAAAAAAATAATAGGAAAATTCCAAAAAAAAAAACAAAAACCTCAACATCTCACTAAGAGATATTAATGGGAAATCCCATTCATGATAATTTCTTCTAGAACAATGAAATAGAATATATCATTTCAAATTCATTTATAAATAAACGATTTAAATATAAAGCATTGAAAAAAAAAATCTAATCACTTTACATTATCAATTGAATAATAATTCAAAAGAAGCAAAAAAAAAATTTACATAAAACAAAAAATAATAAAAAAAAATTTGAATATTCAAATGAAATAATTACAAATCTCATAATCCATTTGATCAATAATAAAGAATAATTTCTAAATTGAAGAAAAATTTCCTCATATGAAATAAATATTTTAAAGGAAAGAAATTAATGCAATATTTTAACTTTGGAAATAACTCTTTTATTTACTGCAAAAAAAAAAAGAAAAAAAAACTTACAAATATTTTAACAATAATCTTAAAGCTATAATACATAATACAATAGAAATTCAAAGGACGCATATTCAACGTGTTCAATATGAGAGAATTCTTTGAGAAACGTATGCAATTAATCGTCTAAAATTAGCGTTAGCAATTTATGCTCAACAATTGCGAAAAATTTCTATATGAGTTGGGAAATTAATCAGACAAAAAAAAAAGAAAAAGATCATCATTCTCAATCATATAGCCAACGTCAACATATCAAATATGATCGGTCAACTCTATAATATTCCAGAATCGCAATCCATAGATTCCATAGACATAGAGTCGGAATCCATAGACATGGGAACATCGATAACTCAGAAAGTATGACATTTTATTTCTACTTTCTTATTTATATGCAAATAATGCGAATAGGGTATTAATTAGATTGCAGATGCAAAAATTTTTTAATCTTTTTCACCTCTCTCGTTTAATTATAAAATAATTCTCAAAGGAATTTTCTCATCTCACCGCTACTGCAAGCATGCAAATAAATGCTTTCATTTCGAGCCGCATTCGATGTAGCCGCTTTAAGAAACGCTTCATCGACGGCACTATCACCCGAGATCACTGTGATACGATGTGTCCGCTCATGGATTCGATCTCGTCGTACCGGCCTTAACAATTCCCTATAGTCAAATTTTGATAGGTCGACTTGTGCGCTATTCCTTTGCTCATTCGTCTGCATTGATTCATCAGTATGCGCAACGATCTCTGAATGTGGCTGCATAAGGCGTGTACCGTCGACTGCATGCACTATAGGCCGTGATGAAGTTGGATAATGCTGAATTGGAATCACCCGCGTTGGAAGTGATGAGCCTAATGGAGATTTGAGCAGTGTTTGAAGATAAACAGGCGATGTTGGTGATACGCCAATAAAGGTAACCATACCACCTGCATCTGCCGAAGCACGATTTGACCTCCCGATAGGAGCACACCGCTCTAAAGATGGCATACTCCTCGTTGTATTCGACCCGTAGCGTTCTCGTTGCTGCGAATGCTGTTGATTAGGTTGGTACGACTGAGCAGCTTGCTGAGTTTGCTGTGTGGATCTTGCTGCAGCTGTTGCTTCATGTAAAAGCTGCTGTTGATCTTGTGCACGATTTTCTTGATGGCCTATTGGATGATTCGATTGTGACGCCGAACACGAAAGTAAGCGCTGTGGCTCAATATTCTCTAATGGAGGAACGGAAGTGTGAACGTGAACTGGCGTAGAGCCTGACTGTCGAGCGGTACATGCTGGACGAATATTAGTAGATTTCGGCCGTGTTCTCGTGCTACTACTACGTGAGCTTGGGGAACGTCTCGAATGCGCACTAGACGAAGCTGATCCAATGAACAACGTCCTAGAAGTTGGAAACACGACCGGGACAGGGCGAGCCGCACTCATTGTAGTAGGTGGCATTGGTACGGGGTCGTTGTGCTGGGGGCGACAATTGACCAGGGCACGATCGGAATCTATAAAGCATCGACATCAACGGATTATTCGAAGAACACAATATGACAATGTGAAACAATCGTTTTCTCAACAATTTTTGCGTGATTTTATTAGAAATGTTGAGTACTCAAAATATCTACTATAATTCGATGCTCTTATTTTCAATCAACAGAGAAAAGTTGCCTTCATCATCATTCATTATTTTCATCACAAAGGCAACGACGCTTAATGCCATAAAATCTCACAATGATATTAATATATGGACTTACAAAGCAAATCTAGGTTATATTTATCAAATTTATGACAAGTTTTCCACACCTTTAATTATCTCGTCTTCAGCGAGTAAGGCTTTAATTAATTGTTTTTAGGTTACCCTCTGAGTAACTACTCAAATAATATAATCATCAATTGCTCATAGGTAAGAAATTCCGGAAAAAAGCACATGTCTCTTCTCCTATCTGGCATATTCTTCCTGAATATATAAATATACGATACATTATATTCTTCATTCGTTTATCTTAGTCTAGATGCTATCCTATGCTAAATGCCAACTCCATTTATATATTAGATAAAAGCGATGCAGTAGGGGAGCGGTTACTAGGCGCCTTTATTGCTTCTCAGAACTCAGATTATTGTACCTTTCAATCATCGTTTTTTAAAATACTTCATCTAATTTTATCAAATAATCCAAAGTGGCATAATGCCCATGGCATCACATCAACATATGAGAACGAAATTGTACAAAATGCAACAAATTCAAACCATATTTCCTCTCTTCATCAGCCGAATCTCTTCACTACTTTTACAGAGTGGAACGCAAAGCCGCCTAATGAACGAAAAGGAAATGATGACACCGTCTACCTTTCATGGTAGATTCTACGTGCTGCGATGCCTCCACTAGTTTGCGGGTAGGCGGCTTGGACGTATCCGGGATGAAGACTAACGAAGCCTCTGGAGGAGGGTGGTATGTCCCCGCTTGCGCCACTGTACGCGAACCACGCATTGAATGCGTCGTAGTAGTCACGGTTGTAGGCAGCCGCTCTTCGTGATTGTTGTTGTTGCTGACATATCGATGAGCCTGGCCGGCAGTTGTAAGCTGATCCATAACCGTCGAAGCAACCCGCATAGCCTCTGAAGGAAAAGTTCTTTCATAAACGAAATCCAAATCAGTGAATCACATTTTTGGCCGATCGTTTCATTCTGTGTTGGCGAATTTTCACCGCTGTCCTATGAAATAACTCTTGCGCATTTATATTCACATAAATAAATCGCATAAGAGACAAAATTGCCGGATCTCACTTCAAAAATTTATAATACAATTTGCGAAGGATGTTTCATATATATGTGCTTTCGAAGAGCTGTTAAATAGGAAACGATAAACGGTCGTTTTGCATAGCTTTCATGTGAAACCCACACTTCAAAAATCGCTCAAAAGAAGTGCGTATTGAGTTCCTATCTGATCCTTCTTTGTCGCCAGACGTTTCTCCTCAACTTTCGTGACCTTGGCATACATTTTGATTAAATAAATTGCTTTTCCAATATTATCTTCGATGCGATGTTGCTTGTTTTAACCAATAAACGTTTACTTGAAGCGGCAATGATAATTTACAATGATTCAAAATTGCCTATTATCTTTTCTAACCTGGTAATAACATAAATTATCAAGCAAAAAAAAAAAAAACAAGGAACAAATGAAATGAGAGCGGCATTCTGAAAAGCTTCAAAAAAGATACCTGTCGCCGTAGTACGAGTAGAGTGTGCACTCTGGAGGTTGGGCATATCCTGAGTGACGATGATGCCCATATCGCGAGAATGCATTCCCTTTATTTTGGTGCTCCTGCAGTTAATATCTACCCTATTTCCCTCATTACATACACTTAAATCAACAGGGATTGATGCAAAGCAGCATTAATATTTCTTTTTGTTATAGGATAATACTAAATAAAATAAAAAAAATCATCACCATTATTCAATAGTGATGTAAAAAAATTCAGCGGGACTAAGTCTAAAATTGCTTTATTTCCCTCCTATCCCCTCAAAATAAAGCCATAAAGCACCGAAATTCAGTGGATTTTCAAAATAAGTGCCAAGCACTTCCTGAAGTCTGAAAAAATTTCACTCTCACGAAAGTTGTAAGAGTATTTTTTCCTCGTTGTAATCCATACATCTGCACCGTTCACGTTTTTCATATATATATATATATATATATATATATATATATATATATATATATATATATATATATATATATATATATATATATATATATATATATATATATATATATATATGCTTGTTTAGAGACAATCATATATTATAGAAAATAAAATATTAATAAAATAAGAGCTTTAGCACAGAGGGAGTTGCAAATGCAAGAGAAGCGCTGTATCTCCGCTAACGAGAGTATATCACCTACAAAAAGTTAATTTATATCAATCAATATTCTCAATCATATCATTCCATCGATAAAACGATCATAATTTTGCACGTGAACAATATTTCATTAATTTTTCTTTTATAATGGAAATTCTCAATTATAATTGCTGTGCAATATTGCAAAAAACATCTTTTCTTTTTCTTCTCAATATTTTCAACAATTTTTGCATTCGATCTCTGCAAACAGTTGAAATTTTTCAACGAGAAAAATAACGCAAACGAATGATGAACGGCATATTATCCCTTATATTTACCGTTTGATATCCTTGGTGATATTATGGAAGCGATATCAGTGTTCACCATTTTCCATTGAAATTATGATGAAATGATATCAATCAAACGTTTCTCCAAGAGTGATAAAAATTTAAAACTACCTTATCAATAACGCACCATCCATTAAGAAGTATATCGATGGTGCATTTTTTTTTTTTTTTTTTTTGGATTCTATATTAGTATATGAAAGAGGATAATGCGGAGAAATAATATAAGCAAAGCAATTGAAAAATGAAAAATATGCATGCAATAGAACAGTGCGATTTTGAAAACATCGGATTTCACGCATAGAGGAAGCAACAATATTGCCATGCTAAGTGAAATAAAAGCTAAGACGTAAATTTGCAAGCCGAAAAACTCGGCATATAGAAATGAAAGCAAACACACCTTAGTCATTGTTTCACTATATTTATTAAAATCTTAATATCTTCAACGTCGAAAACATCTAACTATATATAAATGTCGATCTCCTTTTTTTTTCTTTTCTCCTATAATTGAATAATGTATCGTATCAATTATATTTTTGCGTTAATAATTTTCTATTTATAAGAGACAATTTACTAAGATGGTGGATGTCATCATAGGAGATTTTATTACTTATCAAAACGAATACACAAAAAGAAACAACGTTAGAAATAATACGTTCAAAATAAAACACATAGTGAAGTGAGAGAGAGAAATAATACTTAGTGATTCATAAATATTCAATGAAATGAGAGAGGCATCAAAAGATATAATAATTCAGCAATTAAAAAGAATAAATTTCGCATAAAATGGTCCCATTTCAATTATTTCAATCTAATGCTCCCTCAGCGTTGAGTTATTATCAATGATAATAATAATTAAGCCCCTCTTGATCAAGAACTATTGAAATTAGCATATCATACTTCATCCTGGTTGGATTAGAAGATTCAAAAAAGACCATTTATCGTTGATATTTGATTATGACGAGATTCGATCTTGCTATGAACGTTTTGGTGAAATCATGCTTAATTACGGACGACTTCATATAGGAGTGGAAAGTGCAAAGTGAAATGACTCAAATAGCAGTGGAGTGCCAAAGGGGGTGGTATATGTGGATGAAGAGAGAGAGAGGCATCAAATCAACGCTAAGCTATATAATTCAATCCCGCCCACCTCCTCTGCATGCTACCGTAGAACTTTGAATTGGCCACAGAGATAATGCCATCCTCCGGCATTTCGCCTTCTTCGATTAGCATTCCCTCTTCTTCCTCATTTGAATTGCGATCATCCTGAACATCAGCTTTCTTTTATCGTTTATGAAATTATTCTCTGATCGATCTCGTCAATCAAAATTGAGAATCTTGAGAGATTCAATGAGGAAGTAATTTCATTATCCGACAAAATTGAAGGAAAAGCTCGAGATGAGACCATCAAAACACGGACAAATCCTATGGCCTCTTTTATGTTACAAGATGGTAAATTCTGCAATGAAAAGCTATATTTCTCAATCAAACCAATAATAATATCATCTAAAATATAGAGTTGTAAGCGCAACACAAGTGCTCGATTTAAACAAATAGAAAGTTGACGATCTCCGTACCGATCCAAAAATCACCTCGTATCTTCAGGAAGGAGTTTGAGAAAACATAGGACCATATGGGACTAGTTTAGTTCGTTACATGCCATAATGCAGCACAACGAAGAAACATCCTAGGCATAGTGCCACAAGGCTTTAAAATTTTCATAAAACATCTCTATAACCCCCACCATTAATACGACGCATTATATATATATATATATATATATATATATATATATATATATATATATATATATATATATATATATATATATATATATATATATATATATATATATATATGTCGTAGCTATGTCCTGGCAGGGCCACCTTTTCTATATTTCAATGTTCCATTGTTTTCAGATAAGCTGTAGTGATGCTGAACAGAGATGCGGAGAACGCGCGATCACTTCTTTGTTATCAAAACGATTTAAAAAAAATGGAAATAACAATGAACCCGTGGCTGCGGGTATGCTATATGAAGCGCTCTGGAAGGCAAAATGCATAACTCCACAGAATATATCACCTATATAATTTCACCTATATATTATAGTAGCGAAGAAGAGTAGAGCTTATGAAGAGTATAAGATATCAACAATTCTTCCTTGCATTTGCATCTAGCTTATGCAAATTTCCATTTTATACCTCGTCAGGTAAGAGTTCTTATTTAACTGAAAATGCTTAATTATTTATTTATTTCATTAATATCTCTTAATAAATATTTGCTTTCATTTACTTGGAACATATTTTTCATTGATTGAAAGAGTTGTATAGATTGATGTTGTTGCAAGTTTTATTGCAAATTTGCAAGTATAGAGTTGTATAAATGATTTTAATATTAGGTTTTTCACATCTTTTTTCCTTTATGAGAAACATTTTTTCTATAATTTCAATTGAAAAGAATTTATGAAGGGAAATTTTCACGAAAAAAAAAAGGATGAGAATATGGCAATTTTGAGTTATATGCAACAATAAATTTCAAAGAATTTCAACATTCAATGTAATTGAGATAAAGATCTTTAATTTGGCTTCATTAGTTCTCTTTTATATATGATAGTTATATTTGCAAATTTTCATCTCTTAGAATATTTCATCGTTGAAATGATTCAACAAAGAAGACAGCACAATTCTGATATGATTTGATTTCCCCCTCCCCTCCACCCCCACACCCCAATTTCACTGTTTTATCGCTAAATCTATCATATCCTCATAATTTATTTGATTGCAAATGGACGAATTCTTTAATAAAACCGACGTTGAGATCCCCTACCTCCAGCTTGTCTCATTTTCTATATCCTTTATTTCTCGAGATCTTCTTTAGCGATAATTTGTTCTTTACGAAAATCTATACATCGTGGTGTATACTGTTCGAAGACATTGCCTAATGGAGTTTCATAATGTTTCTTCGACTCCTATGAGGATTTCTTTTTTTCAGCCAGTGAAGGCAAGATCCACTTTTTCGACAATCATCACAGAGATCAGAAAACCCCCGGGAAGGGGGAGGGGAAGTGGTTTCTGCAAATCTTTCGCCACGGCGGATTTTTTGAGATCGAAAACCCTACGATGCGGCTCTTGCAATCTTAAATCAACGAATCATGGTTATATGAGTGCTCTATGAGGACGAATGGGGAAATGACGAAGGATTCCTGACCCCTGTACAGTTGTGAATGTTATATATATATATATATATATATATATATATATATATATATATATATATATATATATATATATATATATATATATAATCCAAGAGTTAAAAAGCCACTGCTGCACACTGAAACAATTCGAATGTTTTTAGGACAACAACACAACACGAACACATTTAACACCGGCGTGCATTCGATTCCATGTAATGACCATGGATATTTTTCCATTCTCTTATCATCTAGAGCATTCTCGTCGAAAGAGAGAGAGAGAGAGAAAAAAAAGAGAGAAAAAAGAATCCGGAATGCAAGAAGTGGGGATCAATCGGAAAAGTGATCATTTATGTGGAGATAGTTTTATGATTACGAGGAAAGAATTTCATGACAGGAGCAAGAAAAATTTAGATCTTATTTTAAAATGATAAGTATAGGTCACATATAAGTGCAATAATGCAGTGTTGTTAGTCACACAATTATACGTGGACGTTGCTCGCCGCACGATCACACATTTAGTGGATGCATATTCCAGAAAACTTCGGAAAATATTCCTCGAACTTTAGGCCATCACCTTTATCTCACAGCTATATCTTCTTCATTATCATATTAGAGGTGATGTTAAATATTTCAATTATTCAAGTGAATACTTTAGTTTACCTGTATATTCGAGACCGTATGGTAAAATACTTTCTTGAGGAAGTAGTGATATTCTAATGCACTAACTTTTTCAGTAAGGACATGGATTTTTCTCATTAAAAAAACCTACCAAAAAGCGAACAACAACAACAACAATCGACAATTATTAGCTAAGCAATAAAATCTTATCTAGTTTTCTTCTCGTTTTTAACGCTCATAAAAGATTCAATAAGACTTGATAGAATAAAATAAAACAAAATAAATAAAACGAACTCGTTATAACGTTAATGAGAGATTTCCTGAAAGGGTTGATAAGTTTGATAGACTATAAATATATGAATAAAAACCTGTGCAGATCGTTCATAAGTATCAAATGAGACGGATTGAGGTGGCCCAAAATATGATTGCGGAGGATTCATTCCAATCGACGAGCTAACGAATGCAGGCGAATATTCCACTCGTTGCTGCTTTTGCTTCAAACGATCGTATCGCTCTTGAATTCTGCAGTAACAACATTCAATTAGGAAAATTCGTTCATTAGAAAAAATTAAGCAGAGATTAATACTCTCAAAAGAAGAGACATCTTTTAGAGTAAATATCGTTCAATGAACTTTTACCTCTAACTTTCAATATCCAATGACATTCGTGGATTTACTTAATTATGGATAAAAGCTTTCTCTAAGAAACACGCATTAAAGGTGAATGATAGGCAAGCTGAATTCCTCTCCCGCCTCTTCCCATATCTTCCTCCCAATTCATGAGATCTCTATGCCCTCCTTTTCCGTCTTTTTGGATCGGAAAAATTTTAAAATGTCGTAACCCACGACCACATTGTCTACAGCACTATCTATCTGCTATTGGAATCTCAGTTGAGGCACAATTGAATAATCCCATTCCATTTCGTAACTCCCAATCTCCCCCCCCCCCCCCCCCCCCAACCAAAAAATGTGCCCGCAGATGTGCTACGTTCAAGAATACGCACTTCCCTCGTTCAATACTTAAAAGGACGGTAAGCATTTCTATGTTTATAGAGACGGTCAGCGCATACCAACTCAGCTGGAGAGCGATGCAAGGGAAGGTGGGAGGTGGGGGGGGGGGGCAGGGAGGAAAGGAAGGATGAGGCGAGAAGGCGAGGGAGGGGGGGGGGGTGCGGAGAGGCGAAAGGATGGATAGACTCATCTACGACCTGGACACCTAGAACTATGCTTATTGGTCACTGAAGATTTGGTTGTAAAACAGCAACGCCCATATCTTTTAAGCCTTAAGCATCAGTTTAGTGCACATTCTTCATATGAATTCCACGTTCCTTGCCTCTGGTACCTCTTACTCGCTACTTCCACAGTCAATAAGAGACTCTTTTTTCATCAAATGGCAAGGTGAATCTCTAAGTAAAATTCATTGATAAAAGCTCAAAAATCTTTCCAAGAGAGATCAATACCTATCTAAACCACTTCACCATCGCTGCTGAATTGTGCATAATTCTAATAAAACATCAAGGAATATTCCAGATTTCAACCTCCAGAAAACACTAATAAAATAATAATGGAAATCTTTGAGAAAAAAAAATGAAAACATAAAAAAGAAATGCGTTTATCGAGATAAATAATACGTTGAAATTGACATTATTACCAAGAAAAAACAAAGATGGACCTTTTGCGTTCCTCTTCAAGACGTTTTTTCTCGACTTCTTTTGCATCAATTACAGCCTTCTCGGGGGATGCATCACGTGATCTTGATGCAACTAATTTTTGACTCAAACGCGAGAATAAACTGCTGCAAGAGAATTATAAATAAATACGATAAAATGAGCAATAACTTTCGAATGAATAAAAAACTAAATGATCTTATAAGTGAATAGAATAAGGTGAATAACAAAAGTGATAACCTATAAAAATAATAACTACTAAACAACAACGGAAAATATAGTTGAAAATGTTAAACTTCATCTCAAAATATGTTAGATTAAGAGATATGCTTATTTTCTAATGCATTTTTTTCCTCATTGCAGTAAATCAAAGATCTCATATTTCATTTCTTTTAAGTCAAACCGGCAACGAATACTTTCCATTCAAATGAGCTGGCCGACGATTCTGCGCATATTTTCTGGAATGGAGAAAAGGAGGGAGGGGAGCGGAGAGGAGTGGAAGGTCAGAAGGTGCATCCAGCTATCCTCTATGCTGCATATCTATATTATCAAAAATGAATATTGTTTACCTCCCAACGGATTTCCTTCGTTGTTGCTTTTCTTTCGTTGCAACCGAGGTGTTTCTTGGCAATGATCCATATGAATCAACAGGTGGCTGACCTATATCCTCATAATCTAAAATCAGCACTATTTGACAACGAAACAATGACAAAATACCTGAAATATGACAAACGCCTACAGCATAT
The DNA here is from genome assembly GCA_013433145.1 of Ascaris suum. Lineage (NCBI taxonomy): Eukaryota > Metazoa > Nematoda > Chromadorea > Rhabditida > Ascarididae > Ascaris > Ascaris suum. The sequence goes on along the minus strand of CM024171.1, from coordinate 13,004,231 downwards.
TTCTATATCATATCAATAGATCGCGATTAATATCCACTCGTATTCTGCGTTTGTAATGTATAATTTCTGGCAGCTCTCAACAAGACCAATCCATATAACACCCAGTAGTCAATAAAAGAAGGACATCATCGTGAATGACCATATTTTTCCAACCAATGCTAACAACAGCAGTATCGGTGAGCGGGAAAATTCACGCAGTGAGGATGAAACAATCAAGAAGAAGAGGCAAAAGAAAAACACGACCCATCAGATGATATCATAACACAGCAAGCGGCTCACCGGGTACACTAGAAGGTGGCAATTCCTCGGTGCTGAGATTCTGCTCAAGTGCTTGACGAAAACTGTGATTCGAGGCTTTCGATCGTTGCACACGTTTCAATGCACTCGGTAATGATTTTTTCGAAAATGGATTCATCTCACCTCCTATCGTCCTTTCCAATAATCTTGGGCCGTTCACTGCACTAAAACGGATATACCTGTATATTTACTATCGATTATATAAAATATTGCAAAAGCAATGTTTCAGCTCAACGGCATGTTACTACAACCTCGCATAAGGTTTAAACGATGAAAACGTTATAAATTGCCTCATGAGATAATTCTTTACAAATTGCTAAAAACCTCGTCGATTTCATTCTTTCCGTATGGATTAAAAAAAAAAAACCTACTGTTAATCACATCAAATTCAATATAATCCGTCAACGATATTCACATCATCGAGTGTTTGCATTATTATTTTCTTTTTTTTTTTTTAATAAATTATTCTCCACTATCATTCATTTTTGTATAATATTGTCAATGAATAAAACACGAAAATGAGTGATCAAGTAGCCGAATGTGCAGATGCCTTAGGCACCATATCATCGATCGTTGATTCATGGACTTAAATTTGCTTCTATATTGATTCCTAATCACGTATACAATTGAGAACGTTGATTCTACGAGGATACTATCATCCCGATCAAGGACAACACGAGACACGAGAGTAGAAAAGAAACAGATATAGAAGAAAATATGAAGCCAAATTATGTTAATATCTCTTAAAAAATGATCAAAAAACGCGGAAATAATAAAACGAACGTAAAAATATGTCTTCATATTTGATGATAAAATGATAAATGAAAAAAAAAAGAGAAAAAATGGGGATATACCTCGCAACGTTTGCTTTTCGTGAACCCATACTCTCAAGACTCATTGAACGTCTCCGTGGCGATGCTATAAGAGGATAATATATGGGAAATAAATGATAAGATTATTATCACCAACTGGAATAAAAAGCTTTATAATTTAATAAATAACATGACAGCATAATCAAGTTGCTAAAAAAAAAAAGAACACTCATAAGAGCGTTTATAAACGAAACGAATGAGCTCTTCGTGCATCGACTTCTAACGTAAATGATACCCAATCATATTAAGAAAATGCAAACGAAAGAAGAAAAATAATTTAGCTGATGCACACCAATCATGCAATTCTCTCTCATGTAACCTCCTTCCCCTTCCCTCTCAATCAATAACCTCCTCCTCATCGTCCCTTCCAGCAAATATGTCGTATTTCCCCATATCTGAAACAAACAACATTTTTGCTGCGGACGGCAAACTTATGGAAGAATAAGTTTCCGGCAATAGAAATGTCATACACCCCAGATGTTTTATTCTAGCTTATTCAATTACACGGATACGCACGAACACATGCATGAACTACAAAAACCAAACAGCATTTTAAATGGCATTAAAGTTCTTCACGCTTAGGCAAGCGCAGTGTTAATTATTCTTCTTGTAGTACACTTTTCCGCCACGAAAAATTTTTTTCTTGGTTGTAAAGCGTTAGAAAGGGTGAAAGCACCACATATCCCACATTCAGTATTTGCGTCAGACCGACCCGACCGATATCCGGAATCGCTACCATCGATATCCGGAATTGCTATACCGACATCCGGAACCGCCAACCGGCATCCGGAATTGCTACAAGTCTTACTTATTGATCCACTTGAACGGGACTTCTGTAGGCGGATATATCTCGACTGTTGGGAGTTGGTCGAATTGCTGATGGATTTATTCAACGAAGAGCTCAACATTCCGCTCGGATCGGCGGCCACCGAAAGACCATGACGTAATGAACGCATTTGTGCTGAGTTACGTTCACGCCCTCGAAGGGTATTTTTTGTGTTCGTATCAGAAGGAAGCGATGGCGTACCATCGAGTAATGATTGCAAAAGCGGTGCTGAAAGTGTGTGCATAGCAATAGAAAGCATTAGTACCAGCCATTTGTGTGACAGCCATACGTCAGCAATTGAAGTGAAAAAGAAACAATTGAGGACAAAAGTGGCACACCTTTAACATTTATTCTATCCCTTAGTTCCTTTCGGCTCTGTTTTACAAGCAAGTGTCAGATCTTGTTAGTGCTACGATCGCCACCAAGCTTTCCTGGAGGAGGTTTTGGAGTCGCAGCATCAGAAAAAGGTGACAAGGATGTGGTGAGGCTGCTCAAAATGTGGGGCCGAAGGATCGGGTCGCAGCAAACAGGTGAAACAGCTTGATCGTCATCTAGTGGCTTAGAAGGATGGGCGACGTACCGGATAGTGCCAAACAGCCTTTGAAGGATGAGTTCCACTGAGAACACTCCTGGGATCACAGAGGCATGCGAATAGGAAGCGCTCTCTTAGAAATTATAGGCAGCATTTAAAAAGACGGAAGTTTATATAGTTTGAGAAAGAAACAGATAAGTCACAAGCAACGGATCTACCTCGACTCCTCTCTCAAAATCTTTCAAAGAAACCGCCGATCTGAGCAGTATTGAAGGGTTGCGCTCATTTATAAGTTAAAACATTCACTACTGCATCCTACATTCAACTCTCCTCACTTCTTTCTTTCGCACATATATTTTCGTCCACAATCACCATGGAAATTTCGTTACCTTTAATAGTCGAGAGTAATCACGTCATAACGACAGATCACCAAACTCATTAAAGCAGTCGATCAGTAAGTACAGAGGTAATTAGCAGGAAATGAAATAAAGCATTAAAATGAGCATAAAAAGAGCCGATTGATATCTACAAGCAAAAATGAGAAATATGAAAAGAAAGAGACATTAGCAGATCAATCCTAATCGAACGAAAGTTTCTCTCAGATCTCAAAAATGAGATCTATTGTCGTTCAGCCTCACCAATTTGACCTCATCTAATTGTCTTTTCATTTCTCTTCCCTTCGAAAAAATACCTTTAACTACAAAATAAAAATGAACTCCAATCATTTTGAAGAAAAACGATGAGAAATATCACATAGGAATTTAATTCGATTTCACCAAATCTCAAACTTTTTCGCTCTGTATTATGGCTATCAGTGAAACATGCCTCCTCGTTTAATATTAGAGTATAATATGATATCGTATTGCAAACGAAAAAGAATGCAACTGATTTGTGCATTAAATTAATTCCACATAGGGAGATGTGGAAACACAATCCTCAATTGTTAGCAATCGATGATGGAATCGCCATATCCTAGTTTTTGCGATCACTGTATCGGATAACTTCCTTTTCTTTTATCGCATAAATTCACCTTACACTCCGATAGAACAATTTAAAAAAAAAAAATCTACTCATAGAATTTTACACGCAAAATAATGATCAAATAAAAGAAATAGAACAGAAGTAATTGAGATGCGATTTCTTGTTAGTTGATATGCTCACAAAACTCTTAAAAAAATATCATGCAAAACAACGAAATTAAATAAAATAAAAAAAAAACCCTCTCGACTGAATACGAACAGCAAAAAAAAAAGTGAAGCATAACTTTAAAATCAATGCCATATATGGATGAGTCATCCTGACCCATATCACCTCAGTGAAATCGGATTCTTCTTGCAAGTCGAAATTCCCAAATCATATGAAGCGAATGTAAAATTCTAGAATATAAGGTGCAAAAATCTAGAGCCTAGGAGACGTTCTTATTTAGCTATCCTAATTCAATTTTAATCATGCCGAACTACTCTATCATCTTGGCCAAATTCTATCAAACATTTTGACCAAAAAATGTAAATTTCTCACAATCTCATCGTTTATTTTATGACGAAATCCAAGAATGTCGAATTCACACTTTATAAATAACTAAATAAATATGCGCTAAATTTGGCTAAATTAACTTTTGATGATGTGAAACAAATTAGCATCGGCGTTAGGAAATTTGCATATTTGCGCTATGGCCTCAAGCTATAAACGACTTCGGTCATAAATTAATTCACGCTAATAACTTTACCTAAAAATGTGATAAAATACACCTATTGATGAGTAAAACTAAGAACTACTTACAGAATTTTAATGTGTTAAATAAATTCAACAGAGATTTAAAAAAGAAAAAAGGAACGAACCACTTGTCTGACGAAAATGTTTTAATTTTTGAAATGCAAGTGTATGATTTGCATCGTTCGATATACCCATATGACGCTTCTCTGATATTGATCTGTAATGAATAAAATTGTTTCAGTATATTTTCCATATATAATTATGAATAATTTTTTACTTCATAATTGAGTTCATTTTCCTTAATATACAATAGTCGATTTCATTTCTTTAACGAAAAAATTCCTCATTTATTATTTCCAAGTATATTAATATAAGAAACTAGTAAATAGCATGAAAGTAATGAGACGATTATTGCACTGCTTAAATTATATCATAAAATTGGAAGAAATTATGCAAAAATTCGAAGAATTTATTCAAAATTCTTTTGCAATTTCTTATTGTACTCAATAAATTTCGTGATTGCAATTATTTTCCCCCCAAAGAAAGTATTCCCTCGACGAATTTTTTAATCAGTAAACGAACTTTTTTTCATAGGAATTTCTCGATATTCTCAATTAAAATTCAGTGGGGAAAAAAAAAATTGAAACCTTCGTGTGGGATTTTCTCGATTGAACGCATCCACATCGACATGACTGAGTTCATCGTCGGATGCACGACGTTGTTGCTCATTCAATAATGAACCACTTTCCTCGTATGTATTACTGCAAATAAAAATATCAACAAATATCTACTCGATTTTATTTAATCTCATAAAAATTTCAAAAATATTGCCATACCTAAGGATAGCTTCTGCTAGGTCCTATCAGCAGTCAGTTAGTGATAATCAATACAAATGGCTCATTTAGAATAGATAATTGCGCTCAAGTATATCTATCCCAAACGGATATTTGCTAAAAGTTATTCACTTTATCTTCGAGAATCATTAAAAAACTCAACTTTTAGTTTCATCATTGAAATAATATTTCTATGAAAGGAATCAATTTTCTTTTGGTAAGATCCACTCAAATGCAATTCAATCCACTCAAATAAGTCCTAGACATATATAGACAGCATATTAAAAAAATGAAGTTAAAATATATAAAATTAAAATTTAAGCACTATGGTTGGTGAAAGAGAAGAATTTCTCAGCCAATAGCAATATTAACAATCAATAAAAATTCAAAAATCTCATAATCATTCAAAAAAATCATTTGTCAATAATCAATAATCAATAATCAATAATCAATAATCATTCAAAAAAAAATCATTTATAAATAATCAATAATCAATAATCAATAATCACTCAAAAAAAAAATCATTTATAAATAATTGACAACGAAAGAATCCATAAACGCTGAAATGATATTAAGCCCCGTATTATTATTATTATTATTGCATTAATTTCTATTTGAAATAACTGAAAATAAATTGAAAGAAATTTTAAGAAAAAAATGAATAGAAATAATTCAAATAGTTCGATGAAAAAAGAAAGAAAAAAAAATCAAAAATGATTTCTCTCTAAGATTCATAATGAACGATGAAATTTTTATTGATAAATTCCATGAAAAACTGATATAAATCAAAAAAAGTAACCGAATATCAAGCGATTAGCTTATTCAATCGGAAATCTCATCTAGGTAAACGATCCCATCGTAACCATTTTGAATCCTCTCTAATAAATGCAAATTTACATTATGCATACAACATACTAATTGAAAATAAAATAAACGATATCATTATTTAATTATCAATATTAATAACAACGAACGAATATTCATCAGTACTGCTAGCTCGTCTCCGTGTTATATCGTTTCGAGTTCGTTTCTTTACAATTTCCGTATAATCACCATAACCTATAATATTTCTATATAATTCATCTAATTTATGAAACATTTCTCGTAAATAATTTTAGAAATCAGTTATTCAGGGCTAGAACCATACTAGATTCGCAGTAAACTATAGTGGGGATGAAGTAAGTTTTGAAGGGTTTAGGCTTTTAGGCTACTCGATCAGTCCTATCCACTCTCCTCCTCCTCCCCCCACCCCCCCCCCCCCCTTCCTATGATAGAGGAGAGAAATGATCATATTTGAGTTGCACTTGCTGGCTTAATAAACCGTTCTTTGCAGTCTATCACTATACGTTACAACACTTAACGAGATTCAATATAGGTAAGACATGACAAGATAGTTTACTAAATACTACATTGAAATGCATTGTATTTTCAAATTTTATGAATAAACTCTAAGCGAATTCCTTTAAAATCGAATTCAACAAAACAGCGATTACCTTCAATTGTTGTTCGAGGTATACTGCCATCGGTATCCGAACGAACATTCTCTTTATCGGTTGGAAGCGAATCGTCAGTTGCATCGATTAGCGTCTTCATACTCGCTGCAGATTCCCTTGACGATGACTCCAACGCTCGTGCTATGCGTAATCGAACGCTCGTCGCCGATGGACCTATAGTACAGTGTTGTTCATGAAATCCATGAGATCAATATATATTTGCATTCAGATTGTTTTTAATTCTAGAAACCTCTTACATTTTAAACTACATTCATGGTATGGAATGCCTCATAGATTAGCTCAACAATTCCATCCTAATCAACACTGTTCGCCTATTCTTTGATTCGTTCCAACTATCTAATGAATTCACTTAATCAAAGAAATCAGTTTGGATCCCTAGAGTGATCCCTCAGCAGTGATATTTTATCTCCAATAGTGCTTTGCAGCTCTCATAGACATCATAGATACCGGAAATTATGAAAGGTGAGAGGCCAATCCAAACATACCGTTTGATAAATTTTATACACAAAATCCCTTCAAAGTAAATTCGTTAAATTTTATTCACTGCTTTCTGTCTTCAAAGAATTGATCATCGAAATATGGGAAATACGAACCAATCGCTTTGAGGCATTTGGTAATTGCATCACTCGCTTCTGAATTCTTCTCCATCGCTCTTAGATCAACATCCTCGATGCCGATTAATTGGTCATTTACCCGTAATCGTCCATCCTTGAAAGCGGCACCACCATGTAATACCTGCATATCAACAACTCATCAAAATTACGCTATAAACAAACTTATTTAAATCTAAGAAGTAATCACATTACTGAGTAATTCTCTAAAGTTACCTCATTAAACTTAAAGCATTTAATATCGAATATTTAATAAATCACAATCTTCTCCGAATTTCAACATGATTCCTATTATTTTCTCGTAGTGAAGAGGAAAACTTCATTGAAAATATGGCTAAAGGAGGATAAATGGATCAGCTAAAAAAGGGTAGTCTAACAAGGATTCATTCGCTATTCCTATAGAATCTCTTTTCATATGAAATGATACAAAAATATGCTCATTTACATTTTTCCTAGTCCTTCCATAAATGAGTCAAACGAGTTTTTATTGCAATAACCCTATTGGTTAATTTTTAAAGAAATCTTCGCTAACGATGAATTTAATCATTTTTGCAAATATCGCATTCGTTTAATTACCTTCTTAATGAATATACCACAATCTTGTCTTGTACCATCCGGTTTCATAATAGCACGTGCCTTTAAGCTTACACCAAGACCTGCACTACCCGTTTCATTGAGTGCGATATCGAGATTTAATATCTCTTCCTCTTCAACTCGCTTTTGTGTTTCCTCACTGAAAAAAAAAAAGAAACGATACTCATAAAACTTTCCGCTAAATATCGGCTGAGATAAAAAATTACATCATTTGTAAATTTTAATTGATAATTAATTTTGACTGAAAATATTTTCCAGTTATTATATATATCATCGACTAATTGAAAAATGTAAGCTTACTTTTCAAAAACTTTTTATTGAATCGTCTACTCATTGAAATACTGGTAACAATTACCTAAATGAACGTAAACAGTAAACAACAAACAGCAAACAACAAATGACAATTAACAGTTTGTTGGCTGAACGTAAACAGTAAACAACAATTAACAGTTTGTTGAGATGACGCTCACTGATGGCCGATAATAATATTTCAGGTCATATATAATTGTCACTGTCTTCCATTAACTCATGACGAGTATGAAAAGACTGCTTTATATGAGGTTGCCATATCCCATATTAAGAAATAACCACACAGAGGTGGCAATTTATATATGATGGTAAAGGTTGCCATATGATCTCAACTCTTCTTTCGTTCAAGTTAAGCTTAAGCATATATTTTACCATTTCCCTACCCCCCCCCCCCCCATTTACTATGCAAAATAGATAACGCGACGTTGTATGCGATAATACTTTATCCACTGTATTCATGAATTTTTTCTTTAATGCGAAAGATGCAGCCAACTTCATTTTCGTCTACGATGGCAGTGAATCTATACGTCACATAAAGAAGTCTGTGTGAAATATTTGCGATTAAATTGAATAAAAACCTTAACATATTTGAATACGCATAAAAATTATGCATAGTACTAAAATTAGATTTCAGCATTTCAATAAATCGTACATTTTTTTTTGTGGAATCAGAAAAAACTCCAAACCGAATAAACATTGATTAGAGATCAACTCATCGAGAAACATGGAAATAGTACAGCATTGTTCTGAATTTGAACCCATTTTGTATCAATTAACTCAAAATATACAAATAAAGATTGCTGCAGAAAATGATTTACTGATAGCTGAAGTTATGCGCATACCTATGCATGATATTACTATTACTACGAATAAAGAAAATCTTTTCCTCAGAGATTACCTGAAAATATTAAATTAACGACTATTATAGCATAGTTATTTGTCACTAAGTACTTGTTAACCAACAAATAATTAGGGCACTTCTAATCATTTCAATAATCGAATGATCAAGCTGATGGTGATAAATAATATTATCAATGCTCTAGGTGAGCACCTCCCGAAAAAACGAAAGCCTTCGATAGAACATCAAGCCTAAACCAACCTTTTGCCCCTTTGGTGCTCGGCGCCATCATGTTCCGTATCGCTAGTTGCCGACTTCGCATTCCCCAAGTTCGACGTTGGTGCTTTCGTATCGTCGGTCGTCGTGCCCACCCGTGAGATCAATAACTTAACTGTTTCGCCAACTTTTAGCTGCTTGAGACTATTTACTACGTCATTTTGTCGTAAACCAATCGTCGACACACCATTCACCTCAAAATTAAGTAATCGATTTACCTTATTTATTGGTTTATAAGATTTTCTTCAACTCTATGAGCATCACCTCCAATAGAAGGAAATTTCAAAAGAAAGAACAAAACCACAAGCAGCATAAGCGAAGGATTTTTAGCCCATAAACGATGCCTATGTTATATTTGAAGAAAAAAAAGAAGAGAGAATCTCCTTCCAAATTCTCAAATTCCAAATATATTTATATTCGATTGAATGCCGATCAACTGCGACAATGCATACCGCGTTTCCTCATCGCTTTATAAAACATTAAATGAACACTACAGCCAGATGAATTTTTTTTTTCTTATAAAACACCGTCTTTCATATAGCCTTCAGTATGGAAAATGATATGAACGACACCTCGAGAAGACGATCGCCCGCCCTCAGAACACCAAAAGCTGCTCCGTCCGGCTTCACTGTGCCTATATAGAATAAACGCTCTCCTTTTGCCGTATCACGACCTGTTACTGTAAAGCCGAAACCTTGTGAATCTGAAACAGTGCCCACTGATAATATTTGTCTATCCAGCCATATTAAAGCTTAACTTTATGGCCATCACGAATGCAACCAAAAAAAAGCTCGTCCCGAGATACAACTAGTCTCTTCTATTTGTCGGCAAAAACAATAAAACGAGGATTTTCTATTCGTTTATCTCTCACCCCCCCCCCCCTCCTTCCCTCTTCCCCCAATGACACAATCGGAGAAGTGTTGTTCTTTTCCCATACTTCTCGTCAAAATGATATCAGTAGCTGAGCTTGCAATCTCATGTTAACGTGTAGCACAAGTCAATACTGCGGCTGCAGAGTATCTTCCCACTTATCTCCAATGTTATTGAAAAAGGGTATATGCAATTACCCTAAAGACCTCTGCATATCCATTAGTACCATGAACGTGAAAACCCTCAAAAAGACGATGTATAAGGTAAGCATAATACTGCCACTAAAAAATGAAATGACCTGACACATAATATAGTCTCATAGACTCCCCACCTCCACTTGTGTGCCCATATGGCCATATATGACTAGGCAGACTTTATTCACTGCGTACAAGACACGCATCAAAACGTAAGAACCATAAATCCGGGTCGTTTAAACTCAGAAAAGAACGTCCTATTGGTTTTTTTTTGTTGATCATTAAGGTGAAAGGTGAAGGTGAAAGCACAACAAGACCGCAGTCTCAATACGACCATCAGTTCTCACAAGCAAAAATGCAATCGATTAAAATAATTTCAACTTGCTATATAAGCGTATATACAACATCCATCCATTAAAAAATCTAAAATAAGAGGGAGGGGGGGGGGGGGGGAAGAGTCCAATGAACGCTTCGATAATAACTGCATTGGAATAAATCCATCACATCAGTGAACAATACGAACGAAGTGTTTTCGTAATAAATGAAAACAACGAATTTCGATGAGGACATGTCCAAACATTTCATTTACCACCACCTTCTACCAATATTGCCCATCGTTCGCCCCATCAAAATTCATTAAATACGTTAAACGAAAGGGGGGCAAACTGAGATGAATGAGGACTTACGTTTGACGACCTCAACAGTGGATGTGACACCAATGGCGGTTGTATTGGCTTGTTGAAGTGCCGATAAAATCGGTTTTTTCTGTGCACTCGATGATGATGTCTGACTTCGATGTGATATTTCACCACCTTTAAAAAAAATTCGTTTTTATTATTTCTTTATTGGCTTTTACTACAACCAAAGAAGTAAATAAACCATTCCATAAACTACAGCAAGAATCAACAAATTAAGATTGAGTCATCCATCTTGAGAGGTGCGATAGATCAGTTTCTTTTCAAGAAAACATTATCTTTGATTAATGATTTCCACACATCTTTAAACTCATTACTTCACAAAAAAAAACCAGGTAAAAATGAAATACAATTGCAATGCAATTTAAAATTGATTTACTTGAACGAAATTCGCAAATAATTTTCAACGAACATAAATATTTTAAATTCAAATATTACACATCGATACGTTCGTTTAATTGAATGAGTTTCGCTATTTATATAACCATATCATAGTCTATAGCTAAAGGCAAATGATCGGCATCCGCAAACGAAAGTTGAAAATTACGCAAAATGAAGCGGAAATGCTCATAATTCGAAATAAAACAACAATAAAATGGGGGAAACTACTCGATTATGGTGTCAAATTTTCGGCGAATTTTCATTACACTTTATAGCATCGAATTTATTGCATTCTCAACAATGCATAATGCATCTCAGCATTAAGCCGTTGATTCTTCTACGCCCAACAAAATATGCTTATTTCCAGCTAGTCAAAAAAGCAGCTATCATGTAGTTATGCAGCAGCTGTCACATATTTATGCAGTTATTTAAAAACTTCAAATCAATTGTCTAGTGTTGCTTAAATGAAAAACTACCGGTGGCAAGGAAAGTCTCAAGCGATCGATCGACTGTGAATGTGGGATGTGCACATGATTGCAATTCGTGAAGATAGGCACGTGCGCGAGAAATCGACATCTACAAAACAAACTGTACTTATAATATCTTGTTTCATAATCGGATCAATTATTAGATCAAACCCACTAAATGATTCAATTCCATGCAGCAACTCGGAAAAGCAGCTCAGGAGTTGAATCACTCACCCCCCCCCCCCCTCCCTGTTATTAAAAAAAACATAAATACTACATTTCCAGAAAATAGACGACCATCGAACTGGCACTAGTTTTATTATGCAACGATACATCGAGCGTTGCTAAACGTTAGACGACAAATCTATCGCAATTTTGACGATCCTTTCGTATGTAATAAAAGAGAATCTATGTGGAAGACGGGTGTTATATTTTAAAAATTGTCAAATGCCAATGATATAGCCATATAACACTTGCTTGCAAAGAGTAGCACCTATCAGCTAGTTTCCCATTCGGCGCTTTTGTCATGTGGTGCAATTGTCATGGCACTTAAATTTCCCGTCAAAGAAATCATGATTTTAGTTGCTAGTTTGCAAAATATTTTCCTCTTTCAAAAGTATCACTTATATCGACACTCTATATGTTAACATCAAAAACAAATGCCTCGTTCGCTGTTAAACTCTGTTTGATACGCCCTCCCTCTCCCCCTCCCCCCCCCCCGAAATCTGCGCAAAAACGCTGCACATAGAAAAAATAAAAATAAAAACCTCACAACCTTGTCCAATAAAATCTGTAAGCACAATTCAAATTGCAATAAACAGGCTCATAATATCATTGCTATGTTATACTTATTTATTTACCTAGCGGTATCAATACTGCCTGAGTATACTGATTTAGTGGGGAATAAAATGGTGACCATTTAAAGGATGATTGACAATAGGCAGATTCGTTGAAACGCATTTTAAACAAGAATACCTGATAAACTGGTCGTTGGTTGATTTCGGTTAGGCGATCACCAACTCTGATACGTCCGTCGGCAGCGATACGACCCTCATCGTCAATTTGTCGAATTTCCACCGCCAATAAACGAGCATTATTTGCTGGATCATGCACAGGTGAGATCTGTAAACATCAAACTCATTGTTATTGATTGATCTTCGATGAAACTAATTTCCGCATCACTTTTTCATCAAAGAAGACGGGCAAATTAGCATCTTTGCTTATTTTAAAGAGCAATAAAAAACAGAACCAATGAGCATATTAAAACAGATAGTTTTTTTCAGAGCTGAATTAATTGATCATTGCGGTGTTCGTTGATATGCTATCTTTGTAGACTATAAATTAACTATAGATAAAAGCAGATTTGCATTTAAAAAAATAAAACATCGAACCGACTTTACGACGTTGAAAGAAATGCTGAAAGAGGGCGGATATTCTTTTCAGTTTCTATTCGATTCATGATCTAGGTGAAATCCTGCATCACTTACAATCTCGACTCACCTCAATACCAATTGGAGTATTGACGAAAGTATCGGAAAGGACGATGACAGTCTGATCAGGATGTGCACCAGCCACCGGTGGGATTAGCTTCTGTTGTTGTAAGAGGGCTCTCCTCTCCGCAAATGTTTCCTCGAGTCGTTCTTTCGCATCAAAAAAACTATCGGTTATACGCGATTTACGCGCTATATTTCGTTCCATACGTTGTTGTGAATCGTTGAGGTTAATCGGCGGCGATAATTCTTTCGATTCAATTGGAGAGAATTTTCGTTGCACCTCTGGAAATTATATGCATATTTCTCACAAATAAATAACTCTATGATTTCTCATATATTAATAATTAAATATATTTTTGGGAATTAGCAAAACAAAAAAAAAGAAAATTAGATTAAGAGGAATCTAATCAATTGTGGATTTTATTACGAAGAAAACGAATAGCATATTTATTTTGGAAAATCATAAAGAAATTTAATTTTTTTTTAAAATGAAACAAATAAAGCAATAATTGTAAATGTTTATTGAAATTTTTATCGAAGAATATCGCCTTAGAAAAAAATAAAACCCCATTAAAACTATTATCGATGTTTAGTCAAAACAGAATAAACGAAAAAAATTTATGCTATTCCCACTGCTGAGCAGTGTTTAATATGTATATTCTGTAAATTTTGAAATTGCGCATATATATATATATATATATATATATATATATATATATATATATATATATATATATATATATATATATATATATATATATATATATATATATATATATATATATATATATATATATATATATATATATATATATAGGAGGGAAGCATAGGGAAGGGGGAGAGACGAGGGAAGAGAATGTAAGGGGGTGTCCGCATAGAAAGATTTAAAAGTTTTTCAATATTTCCGTATTTTTTAAGTGAAGCTTGCCACTTGAAAAAAAAAAAACTCAGTTTAGAAAATAAAATCAACTCAAAAGTCTTTAGAGCGTTTTGTTTAACTGCCAGAAAAAAAAACCAATTCCCCGTCATTGATAACGAAATAAAAAAAAAAAAAAATGTGGGAAAAATGCGCCAAACGAGATGGCACGATAAGCGTTTTTTTTTTTCCCCATTGCAATAACGTTTAACGAATAAAATTGCTGTAATAAATTTTGAACAGATGATAAAATATACATAGCAATGCAATATATTTCTTCGATTATTTATGCAAAAATCTTCTAGAAAACACTTTTCTGACTTAAACGGCTTCATTAATATGCAAATCTTTGACGCATTTTAGTATTTATTAATCGTTTAGACGCTTATCGAATGTAAACTATAAAATTCGATAATACTGTAGAGATATAATTGGCATTTAAATCAAAATTTTATAAACTCCACGATGAGTGGATCGAGAATTAGAGCTACCACAAAGACAGAGGCATACATAGATACAGAGGCATGTACGCGTATCTATGTGTACAATCACCGACACCGTTATGGTATTCAAGTGCAATTCTGCGAAGGCTTGAGGCAACGCTAAATCTTTTATAGTCTTTACAGATATTATGTTTCTGACCTCCCGCCATAAACATCCTCAATTCGACTCTGATCCACAATCGAGGAAGACTTTTATCCATTCATGAGGTGCGGAAATTAATAGTGATGAATTAAACCAATCCAGAACTACCTCTGATCTCAGATTTGGCAATTCAAAGACAATAGAATAGAAATCCTCTTGTATTTGAAAGCTTTGGCGATCATAAAAAATGTAATCACTGATCATTGAACTCTTCTAATCAATATGGATAAGAAAGAGTTGTTTGATCTTTGATATGATAAAAAAGTCTAGGAAACTTTTTCTGTTTACATTATCATATATGATAGAGTGATAGAGAAAGAGTTATCATAAACAATTTGGAAGATATGTGAATTACGAAGTGAAATAAACTAAACAATAAAATTATTGCTAAATTTTGATTGCATTTTGCAATAATCAATATTGATTGCAATTCAATTAGATACTCAAATAGTAACTTTGCAGAAAAAAAAAGTTAATTGCATTGCAAAAATTGCAATGAGTAAAAAAAAAAGAATGCAAATCAATACAATGCAAAAACCTATTAATTTCAATTCGTTTCTCTTCAAATCGTTAAAAAAAATAATAATTTTATACCTGCAATAGATCACTTGAGAATATTATTGCAGAATTACGAATATTTGGGTTAATTATGAAAAAAAGCAATTCAATTTCATTCATATATTTGCGTAATGGTGAGTTACGATTCCGACAAGTCCATAAAATTTTACAAGAAAGAAGCCAGAAGATATTTAATAACAAGAAAATTGAAATAAAGAATTTTGCTAAACGCAGAGTGAAGAAGAGGGGAAGGGAAGAAGAAAGAGTTGGGGGGGGGGGGGGGGAGGGGGGGAGGTATGGGAAGGTGGGAAGCAAAATAGGTCACCATAATTACCCTCAAATAAATTTCCCATCCCACTGACAAAATGGAATACGAGCAGAAATAAAGCGTCAACAATACATTCATACTGCAAACGTGATCGCTACACAATAGAGGCGTTACGTTTGCTCAAATCAATCGTTTTACATAGTGGTGGTCAACGTAGGCCGTGTTTACATATGCATCAATCCATCAATCGCGTCCATACGGAACATCCACAAAGAAACGCCTATCCTCTTTGTGAACCCATCTAGCACCTCAATCGTACTATAACTTTACATTATTTAATACTTTTTATTTAATTTCTCTCTAATTTCTATAATGTTTGAATTTTATTAACGCTTATTAAATCCTTTAGTGCATTTATTGCAATAATCTTATCACTGAATTGATATGTTCTTCCTTAAAATAAATTTAAAATTTGCGAAGAATGAAAAAAAAAAGATTGAAGAAAAATATGCAAAAAAAAATTCAAATTATTTCGTTGCAATGATTATTTTATTATGTTCGAGAGGGTTTATTATGAAAAAAATATCTTCATCCTTCAAATATTGCATTAAAAATTTTTTTACTCTTTTGCTCAAATGCGCAAATGAATGTCCCCAATTTAATGATTGCAATAGATCAATTAAAACAATGGCATGCTTGCAATAACCGTTAAGTTGCAATTATCGTAAAATTTCAACAAAATTCTTTCGTATAGATCAAATTTAATAAGTGAAGTATTTGAGGTTTCCGCATTTTCCGGGATGAAAGTGCGGAAAATCCGATAAAATCTAATAAAATCAAAAATTGAAAAGAAGATCATTTCTATGATAAAGTATTAAAGCAATCTTCTCTTCTCAAATGTTATCGTCCATTCTTTACGACATAAAACAACGCCTCATGCAAACTGCAAACATCATTCTCAATTCATACAACCTTGTAAGGATTAATTGAAGTGATCCGACCTCTCTTATGAAGCGTTTTAGCAAGTTTAATTCCGTGCAGCCGATGCTCTTCATTGCACGCATTTAGCTCTCATCAAGAGATGATACACTCACTCAAAGAAATAATATCAAAATGCGAGCAACTACTTTTATTGCAAATAGTTTTAGAAATTCAAGCGAGCAGAATTCTAGCTCATGATCCGGACGTGTCCAAAAATCAGTTTTTCCGGACATATGCAAATGTCCGCAAGAGGGGAAAGAAAATGAAAAACGATGAGTTAGTTGGCTTTTCTAGCAGTGAATGCCAATAGAATGATACCCATTCATGCGGGAAATTCAATAAATTTTTGACGAATATTCGCATGAGAAAGCGTTATGAATGTTTAGATAACACTAATATGTAATGTTTTTTTTTAATAGAATTTTTGCATGCGAATATCCATGAAATGTTCGGCAAAGATTCGCATGCGAAAATTTCACGAAAGAGCCACATATAAGATGACTTAACGAATGCTTCAGAAATCCATTACATATGAGATAATTCAATTCTTACGCGAAAAGAAAAAAAAAAAAGAAAAGAGAATTTCGCATTCGAAATTTCAATGCGATTTTAATCGAGCAATTAAAAAATTTCTCCGTATTATTTGAATAATTTATGCTAAATCGATTATCGAAAATCACCGATTTTTACTTGAAAATATAAGCGATACATCGAATTCTTGCAAGCATCGGTATGATCGATGTGAAAGAAACGTCTAATAGATAGGATTACGAAAATATAAGAAAATAAAAAAGAGCACGTCTAATAGAAACGTCTAATAGAAAAAAAAAAAAACAAAATAAAAAAAAATAATATTGGGCTCAATTTCAAATTCTACTACAAATATGTCGAATATATGAATTCAAATATGATGATAAGTAAATATTTTAATTAAATAAATAAAATGAACAAATAAATAAATTCATTTTTGAATATATTCGGTGGGGCATTTTTAAAAATTAATAAAAATAAAAATTGAAAAATTTATCTCTAATCGCAAATTACTTACTAGATAAAATTACTTAGTTAAAAAGTATAAATCAAAAATGATAGAGAATATAACAATTAGAGGAGTAAATTAAATAATGAAAGACAATTTTGAGAGAAAAAAAAAAGAAAAGAGCCCTTCAAAGCAACATTTGAATGCAAATATAAGGAAAAGAGCGGCGATTCTTTTGCACTTATAAGTGGGCGTCATTTCTATGGTATAGATGAATGAGTCACTTATATGATACATGATGCATATGCCCGACGCTCACATTTAATCAATGGAATGTTTTGATATGAAGAAACGTTTTGAATACTTTTACTGCAATTGTGATATTATTACATTACTTTTTTCGTAGTAACATTCAGTATCATCGATATACGATTGCCTACTTACCTTCAAAATTAAATGTAAGACTCTTAATTAGTAATAATCGGTTAATGTACAGGTGAAAAGTGAGTATAGTCTTCATAACGATGACGTATATGTGGTGGACGACACATCGTAAACCGCCGAATATAACCCCCTCGCAATTCAACATCTCTGATGGGAATGCGCGCGCGCACACACATACACACACACGTTCGTATTAAATTCATTCTCGTTTCGCACATGCCACTTCCACAAAACATCCGTTCCATCTTCCTCCCCCCTCGCACAAAACAATGAACTCCTCATCCATTTCAAAGTTAGCTCTTTTCCGTGATGAAGTGTCAACAAACGTCACTTCATCGAATCCTATCCACAAACAAACTCAATGAAATTTTTGCATATTAAAATCTCGACGTGTGGAACCAAGACGTACACGTTCCTAGACCGCACATTACCTCTTTGAGCCTAAACGAATCCACCAAACCTTTACACATTTACAGATAGCACTAATAAGTCACAGCAATCATCACTTACGTACAACACACAAAATGTACATAGGTACATAAGCATATAAATATAGGGATATGCGAATGCGGGGAATCCGAAAAACCTGGGAATAAGACAATAGAAAGATCGAAGAAAAGCTAAGAATTCTAAAGTTTTCAAGGCTTTTTCTTGAATTTAAAGGAACTCGGAGAAGAGAGGGACGAAATTTTCGTAAATACTGAAGAATTATCGAGATATACAAAGGCATTATTTCTTCATCATAATCACTTATGTGATGCATACATCTAGCTAGATAGTATACACCAGCAGATGTACAAACTCGGCGAATGCGACTCTTACCTGAGCAAAAAATAATATAGGTGATGGGCAGTTGCTGAGAATCGGAAAATATATTAGCGAATATCGATGGCAGAGAATATAAAGTTCATAATTTCTACGGCAAACAAATCGGTTCTATTGTCAGTCGGTTTGCCGTAAAGCCGCTATGAGATGAATGCGTTCAAAACGAGAAAATATCAATGATTTATTTCTCATGAGAGAATGATCATTTGAAATGATTTCTTTGCTAAAGCCTCAAAACTGTCGAATTTGTTGGTGAAAACGAACATTACCGGCGAATGGGAACACCTCAGGCAGTTCGCATTCATAACGACGGCAGAGTGAAACTACTTATGGCAATTGAAAGAAGACCGCAAATCGAATTAATCAAAAGTGTCGACGATCGACGAAAACAGGTCAATGCGGTCGCAATTTCAGAAATCAGCTTATGCAACGTGTTGAACGAAGAGCCGGAAAAGAAGCCTTACGAGCAATACGGAGGGGAGCGGAGTGGACAGAACCTACTAGATGCGATTCATCGAACGAATTATTCCCCGCCGAGTCAATCGTCAAAACGATCACATATTGGCTAAGGCGCTAAAAGCGCTAAAAATTAGAAGGTGAAATCAGTGGTACTTCGAGCTGAAGCTTGAATTGACGATAAGATTCGTTTCATCTCTACTGAGAAGGCAAGAAAGAAATCAATTATAAAGAGATCATCTAGAATATGAATGAATATTTCAACAAAATTCTATTCCCTCAAATATGGCTAAGGCCAAGCAAGATTAGACTAGGGCCCACCCTGTAAGGGGACCTTTCCTGAGAAGTGAATACCATACTTATCCGACTTAAATTCTATCAATATTTGCATCGAAGATATATCAAAGAGAAATGCCAACTAAAAGCCGTGCTATAGCTGAAATTCTCAAAGTCACCTATGAATAAAATGTGCAATAAAATCCTGCTTCAAGTATTGCGAAAAAGCAAAATATAGCCTTATCGATCAATAAGGTCAATGCCATCGGATGAAAGCTTCAGAGCACAATTATAAAAAACTATATTAAGTCGTGTCTATATGCGTATGTGCCTATCTGATCATTTCAATAACTCGAGAATTATTGAAACTTAGATGCCAACAACTCGAGAGATGAAATATTTTAGCGATGATGCATATCTTCGGACGATCATCTATCGTGACTTTCAACTAAATCTATCAACTTCGAAAACATTTACAAACTTGATGATGCCAATAACTTGTACGCATTTTGCAATCGGTTATATTGCCAAAAAAAAAAAAAAAAACAATTCCCAGTTGCTTTGCTTCCAAAAAATGTAAACATTTTTCTACCCAGTGTAAAAACTACAAAAAAAAAAAATCCAAAATCGAAAATCCAAACAAGTAGCCAATCGAAAAAACCAACCCACAAATATTGCTTGATTCTAAGTTCATTTTGCCATAAAGAATTGTGTGCATTATATATATATATATATATATATATATATATATATATATATATATATATATATATATATATATATATATATATATATATATATATATATATATATATATATATATATATATATATATATATATATATATATATATATATATATATATATATATATATATATATATATAAAGAACCGCATGCATAGAGCAAAGAAAACCTCACTGCTATTCACCTTCGACGATGAAAAATTACAATATTTCCATTCAATGAGCCAATAAACCGATATGTGAGCATTCGTCTGTTACCGTTATCAATGCAACAATTAGATAAATCCGATTAGTGAACGTTCGAAAATTATTGCTTATTTTATCATTTAAGAGGAAATTACTTTATTATAATGCTATTTCAATTAATTTAGGAAGAATGAGCAAATTTTTTGAAATTCATTTCAAAAAAAAAAAAAAATGAAATGATATTTGATTGAAATCGAATGATTAGGAAAATAGTAAATTAATAAAGAGGAAATAATACTATAAGTTTGAAGGCATTTTTGAAGGGGGAAAAAACAATGAAGTTAATTAAATAAAAGGCGCAACTTATTTAAAAGATATAAATACAACATAATGAAATGAGTTCAATAAAATGATGAGATTAATGATATAAACACGACGAAAAAAAAAACTCTATCAGAACATCAAAAATTAATTCCCACCAAGACCTTAAAAAAAAAAAAACAGCGCATCTATAGCAGTTTATTTAAGAGAATTCTGAGTGTTTATCGTCGTTTTGAAAGAAGTAATTCCAATATTGTGGAAAAGAGCTTTATAAACAAACCTTCCATCTATAATTTTCTAATTTCCTATCAAACAATAGAACGACTCTCAAATTATGCACAGAAATTAGCGTAGAGCGATTGATTGGCCCGAAACAACATTCACTCACTCACTGCTATTGGCCGATTTTTTTTTGTGTTGTTGAATTATGCTCATATATTTCGATCTCTCCAATTTTTGAATGCTCTATATCACAAGTT
The DNA here is from genome assembly GCA_013433145.1 of Ascaris suum. Taxonomy (NCBI): domain Eukaryota; kingdom Metazoa; phylum Nematoda; class Chromadorea; order Rhabditida; family Ascarididae; genus Ascaris; species Ascaris suum. The sequence continues at coordinate 12,982,837 of CM024171.1, read as the reverse complement.
TTTATCGATGACGTTGCAATTGATAAATGTTGGTACTGCAAAGAGGAAATAATTGAAATACGTGTTTAACGCTAGAGAATTTAGCAGTAACAGCCGGCTGGACGAAAAAGTTGAATGATAAGAGCAATGAAATGCTCAAAAATGTAAAGCAGCTATAACCGCTGAAAGGGCTTCTATTGAGAAAGAAGGCTCCGATGATAGTGCTTCATTTAAACGCCTTATGATGCATATGTTCGCAACAAGCATATGATCACATGAAATGGCCTTTGTACTGCGAAATATTTTATAGCTTATATTGAAAACAAAGCGGAAATTATAAAATACGGACCACTTAGCCCCCCCCCCCAAAAAAAAAACGAAAAAAACCGAATAAGAATAAAATTATGAAAGGAAATGAAAAAAAGGGAACCTGGAGAAAGAGTGACTTTATGCTTGACCTTCGGTGAACGATCAGCAGTTTTCAAGGCCGGAGGATATACCCGTCCAGTTGATGGTCGTTTTTGTTCGTAACGTGCCACTGAACCCGATCCCGAACCATAGTCACTCCTCGACAATGAAGAAGATGAAGAAGGTAACTGTTGTAATGCATGTGCCGCATCCGATATCACTCGAAGCCCTTCTGCTGCAAATATCATTCGTTTTTCTATCAGCTGACAGATACTCGTTTATTTATTTCTTGCATATAAACTGACAGAGGTGGTCAAGCGGCTGTCAATTACAATTATTGAAAATGCTTTCATCTATCATTAATTTTCTCGACTTAAGTACTCGACCATAAGTGAATATCAATACATTCATTTCAATAATTCTAATAAATCTGAACTGAAACATTAATAAACTAGTAAAAAAGTAAACTTCAGCCATCTCAACGGCTCAACTCAGCGAATATTGCCAACAAAGCAGCAGAATATTGAGCTGTGAAGGTAGCACAGCTCAATAGTCCACATAGCTATGTCCAGCAAAGTAATGGCCAAAGAAGTCAGTACAGCTTAATATTGCCAATATGGCCAACGAATATGGCCTAAAAGTAGCCGCAATCTGGGTGCCTTTGATTGTAAGTATTGAGCTGTGAATGGACAGCAACAACTCATTCGCTTTGCTTTGCTCTGCGGGACTAAAGTTAGCATAATTCGATAATATATTTTTTGGGGAATATTTTCCAACAGCAGCACCTTCAGATTCCCCAAGTTCGCGAACTAAACTGAATCGAATAAGCTAATATCCTCAAAAAATAGCAGGGAATAAACTTTCATCACGTAGCTTTCCGATAATTTAGGGGGGGAGGAATTCCCTTCTTCTCTATCCCGTCCTCTTCTTCGATAGATATAAGCGGTAAGAATTTCTTTCCGATACAACTTATCCTTCTGATCGATAAAAGTAACTAGGCAAAGAAGAACGCATAAAAATCCCACCTAATGAGGATTAGATTAATAATGACTTAATAGAATTGTGGAAAAATTATTTTAAAAAATCTCAAATTTAATTGTAAAGTAAAACCATTCAAAATATTGTAACGTTCGAGCAATAAATATAACTTTCATTGAGAAAATTTCATGTCGTAAAATTATGAGATATAATTGATTATCATTACCATTTCTACTCGCTCTAAACAAAATCTCTCTTCATGGGGGGGGGGGGGGGGGGGGGGGAGAAAGATTTTATCACCTCTTAGAAACTATATTAGCAATAAACCAAGTTTTCACAAAACGATTAGCAACGAATCTCATTGCCTAAATAAATCAACGGAAGTGGCTAAACTATGAAAAAAAGATAACATTCGAGAGATGACATTCAAAAAAAAAAAAAGAAACGAATTGGAAAATTTGTTAGTGATTATCATTGATTTACAAATCATTATCAATATATTAGTGTTAATTAGTGAAATAAAAATACAATGTGTAGAACATCTGAAGTAAAATTATCGATTGATCCCAACAAATTTCACCGCACAATTTTTATGGATCGCGAATTAAATCGATCGAAAAGGACAGGTTAAAATATATTTACATTTTCGGCAAAATGTAAAATATAAATGTGACTATCATAATGGATTTTAGTGGATATTTAGCAAGAGTAAGTAAGTAAGTAAAAAAAAAGACCCACTTGGCGGTTCACTGAGACTAGTGATCTCAACAATATCACCATCCGCATTACTCGATATGTTCATTGTGTGGTTTTCCAAAAGAGTTGATATAGATGCCGATGGTGATGAAGGTGGTGACGAGATACCACGTATCGCAAATCGGGATTTCATTTTCTGTTGAGAATGTGAAGGGGTATCGTCTTGTTCATCATAAATTGCTAGCACCTTAAAATCACAATAGATAACAATAATAATCGACCACCAACAAATGAAATGATAATAAATATGACAATCATAAATAAGTAAAAATTCGATCTTATCCTAATTTCCGATTATTCTAAAATTATCCATCAACATGATCAATTATTCAAAATCCAATAACCTTCAATTTAAATGCTTCACAGATGTAAAATACGAAAATGAGTCAATCTCGAATGTTTAGTCGACAAATATTCATCAAAACAAATAGAAAAAAAAAAGAACTGAAAAGAAAACATCATTTCCGCATTCTTAACTGCGTTCTACTTTATAACGATAGGATATGATTCATATACATTAGTTTTTGATAACGCTTATATTTCAACTATTCGGTGGTATCACCCCTATTCGATGGTATCACCCCTATTCGATGGTATCACCTTATTCCAGAATATCTCTTTAAAAGTATATGAATAAATAGATAGAACGTCACCCTATTCGATCGTCACAAATATAAAAGTCAAAAATTTAGAGGCAATATCTCTTCTCAATCGTTTCTGCTATCCACAATATACAATTAGTGGAATATTTCCCTGATTGCCTAATAGTTATATTACATATATTCATCGAATATATGAATCATATATTGTTCTCATAATAAAGCATTATTCATCTTTATAATAGCCGAATACATTGCATTATTGAGAATGATTGATCGATTATTCATGTTTTCAATGAGTTCATCAAATAAGATAATTTCATTTTAGTGTCAGTAAAAAAAAAAAAGAAAAAAGAAAGGAGTTCGAGAAAGGAGTCGATGAGAGCAAATTTTGGAGCAAAAGTTATCGCAGTATAAAACCCATGATTGAAATAATTAAACACTAGTGGTGAATAAAGATGATAGCAAGGTGTTTTTTTTTTTTCAAAGGTAGCCATCTCCATCAAAATAACTCTCTTAAATGGCTGTTTGATATTCCACAGCACAATGCATTTTTTTTTTTTTGAAGTATTTCATTCTCGCTATGAAGACCGCTTTCAGAAATAATTCTGATTTCATCTCATATGGAAATTGCTTTCCGATGAGAGTATGGCGTAATCGGGTAGCTAGCGTTATTATTGCATTTATCGCTATTGTAGCTTTCGTTTCCATTCAGTCTCTATCGACTCTCAACAAGAATATCGTTGTGAGATTTAAAAAACCTTCAATTTCAATCAACCCCCCTCTCCCCCCTCCAAAAAAAAAAAAAAATAACGGAAAATGGAATCATCGTAATCGAGGTGTTTTATTCATTGCCAATAAGATACCACTATATAACAATATCACAATTATAAAAATATAAAATCTCATCTTATGTAGTTAAATTTGCATTAGAAATTTGCCAAAAAAAATTGAGAAAAAAACATATAAAATGCAATTTTAGAAAAAAATGAAGAGATATTATGACGATTGAGTGTGGATAGTTTAATTCACACCTGATCTCTCTCCTCATCAAATACGTCAAATAGTAGATCATCAGGATCGAGGATTCCACCATCACGTATACATTCTAAGTGATGTACACGAACGATAAAATTTGATGGCTGTAATTTTAACAACGCAATAATAAAAAAAAATAATAATAAAATAAAAATAAATAAGAAAAAAGAAGCACTATATTAATCATTAACGAATAAGAAAATGCGGATGATTATATGCTATGAGGAGTGATTGAAAAATGAATAAATTAGTTATAATATTACAATATTATTTTCTAATAGCAATCATTTCAAAGAATTTTACAATCTCCATAAACATCGATCGTCCACATTTTCTTAGTTATACTAATTACTATTTAATACTTACCGTAACATAGTTCGCATTTTGTTGGCAGAATGCAGCTGCCATCGTTGATAGAAGCTGGTTGAACTGTTGCAAATCGAGAACCGATATAAGATGGAATGTATACACCGATTCGATGCTAGTAGAAACGAAGTGAAAGAAAGAGAGAGAGAGAGGGAGAGAGAGAGATGGAGGGAGAGAGAGATCGCTGTGAATATCGTCAATGGATCGTAAGCGCCACTGTAAATGTTTTTGAATACGAGCGATTCATGTGCATCGTTTCAATCGTCTGTCAATAAGCCAAATATCATCTGTCAATAAGCAGGCATATAACGTTTGCACTCTTTGCACCTGACCGCTTTATTATATTTATGTTAGACAAATCAACGAGAACAATTATATACCACACTGTTAATGCTTGATCTGCATTCTGTCTAGAAGCGATCATTATGGGCTATTAAGCACAATTTTCTGATATGAAGAGGACGGCTTTAAACACAAGTTCCCGATGGGAAGAAAGTGGCTTTGAGCATAAGTTCCCAACGGGAAGGGAACGTATTTATGCATTAGTTTCAGATAGCAAAAGAATGGTTATATTTTATGCGGAATATGTACGAGAAAAATGTAAAAAATAAATTTCATAGTTTTTCAACTTGAGTCAAATTAAATGATCGCTAATAATATTTGACAAAAAAAAAAAATTAATGAGAAATTTAAAAAATTATATATATAACAGAATTCCAAAAAAAGTTACAAAAAAAAAACCCCAACAACAATCGTATCCCCAATTTGTATGAGTAGATCATTCCTAATTTCTAAGTTAGTTGGGGCTGATGATGAGTGGTATTATTGTATGTGATGCAATTTTAATCAACATAATCGTAACACTAAAATTCATCGAATATGGGGATCTTTGATCAAATAGTAATCCCTCAAAGAAATTTCCAACTCTCATATATTATCGAAATATAAATTAGCATATTTCATTAACATTGCTCTAATGCATAAATTGAGCATATTTATTGGCTCAATTCACTCAACAAGCACACTTGAAAGTTCAATAAAAGTTCAACAAAACTAAGAAGCAATAAGAATTTTGCTGAATTCTTCGTAATTTCAACGATTTCAGCTCTCTTAATAAATCAATTTTCCATCCGTTAATGGCTTCAAATAAATAAAAATTCAATAATTAAATATTTTTTTCTCTTTTATTCTCCTATTTAAAAAAAAAAAAATTAGGATATTTTACGAGGAAATTCACTAATTCCGCTCAAGTATAAAATTTATCACCTCATTGTAAAAATCTATTAGACTATATGAAATGAAGAAATAATTCAACAAAAATATTGCGACTTCCATATGAATATTTACTCTTTATTTCTTAATGTCTATTAAAAAAAAAGGCGACAAACGAATGTCCCACTCGCAAAACTTTTTGAGCGAAAAATATTATCCTATAGATGGATAAAATATGCAAAGATATTTTTAATTAAAATATATTATAGGTTTGCAGAAAATTTGCATATTATCTTAGTTGATGGATTAAAATATGCACAGATATTTTTAACTAAAATATATTATAGGTTTGCAGAAAATTTGCATATTATCTTACTTGTTCAACTTGATTATTAATTCTTAGAGAAAACTCCTGTAGAAAAAAATCTTTGAGAAATGAATTTCGAATTTCTTTTTTTTTTTTAACGATGAATTTATCTATATTCTTAAATATAATGCAAATATATTTTGCATAGCAGCAAAAAAAAAAAAAAAATCATATTTGAACGAAATATCAAAAGATATTCAGTATTTGTATGATTTTTATTATTTAAAAACTTCGATTAAGTAAATTTATGAATTTCTATACTCCTAAAATCTTTACACATACTCTTCCCCTTAAAAAAAAATAGAGCCGAAAAAAAACCATGGCAAAAAAAAGGAGGCAGGAGGGGAGGGGGGGGGGGGGGTGGGAACAAGAGTGAATTTCAAGAGGTAAATGAAAGGAGAGCAATATTTCAATGTGAAGACGATATATTGTAACGTTTGCAAAGCGTAGTCGTATCATAGCGGTATTCCGCTCACATTCGATCATAACCGGTTTTGTTGTGCTCATTATAGTGAACGAATTCAACGCTATGCCAATCATATCGGAATGAAACCGATTTCAACGATTTTTTTTAAATTTTTTTTTCGGTGAATTTTCGTCAATATGGATTTACAACATCGAATTTTATATTATCGATTGATCAGCGATTTATATGATTGAGATATATTCATTCAGTTCTAGTCGATAAATCAATAATATTAAATTCGATATTCAACAGCTGCATTAAACGATTTCAATATGTGAAGTTCATATGTCCCAACTTTGAACAACCGATATTTTTGAAGATTTCCCCCCAAGAAAACGTTTAAATAGTATGCAAGAAAAAAATTTATATCATATATTATGCATTGATTCGTTTATTATGTATCAAATTTTTAGTGCTTTGTATTTTTTTTTTTTGAGTATAAAAGACCAATCGATAAGTAAAATCGATTGCCGATACGATAATAAAATGGATTTACTATTAAAAAACAACATTCATCATCATACAAATATTGATTTTCGATAAAGCAAAAAAAAAAAAAAGAAAAGAGAACATTTTTCAACGTCAAAAAAAAGGAGATAAAACGAAACCCCCCCCCCCCCTTCGACGAATTTATCGTTTCATTTACTTCGTCTATCGATGTGATGCCAATAAATATTTACCCGTTGAACCTATAATTCATAAGAAAGACCTCTTCGCTATTTATTCTCATTTAATTGAAAGAAATCGGAAATCAATGGAAACACATACAAGTCTATACGTCAATCTAACGCATTCAATTTATCTCAATGCATCCATAATCACAATCCACAATTCTCTAACTCATCTTAAGAGAAATTCCACAATTATTATTTATATGGGGATGTATGCGTAGAGGAAATTTCAATTATATAGCTAACTAACGTACTTTATTGTCGCATAAACTATTCCCCTACCATCTCATCGTAGTATAAAAATTCTCGTTCTCAATTCGTTAGTCTAACGATATATGACTGCTATTTCTAATGAACATCAAAACTCTTCATATAAAAAAATGAGTGCAATAAAAAAAAATAATTAATATTTTATAAATAATCCTATAATTTTCCAACATTTAAAGTTTAGTTCAGCTAAATAAATTCAATGTTTGCATCATTTTATGGTCGTTTAAAAAAAAAAAAAAAACTCCTACTCATTCTCCGTTAATTGAGTGCTATTCGTATATCGAAGGAATTCACTTCACTAACTTTCAAGGTCCCATGCAAAAAAAAAAGAAAAAAAAATTGTGGGAATGCAATAATGAATGCCAATTGAAATGCGCAATACATATTTGTAGAACTTTAGCGAAATTGTGATTTTTTTTTTTCGATGCAACAAGAAATTGACTGGTGGAAATACATTAGAAGAGGGTGGAAGGGTGGGGGGGGGGGGGGGAAGGGTTAGGGAGAGGAAGAAAGGAGAGTGAATTAGGTGAGGGATTGCATATAGATCATTACAACAATACATCAATAAAAAACATCAAACTTTCATATATTTTAACGAACTAAATGATGGATGAAATATTTAATTTCGAGAGTATTACCTAATCACATATAGTATCAACGCCGTTCACAGTAATTAAAGAAATGCCTCGTTTTTAGTAAGCGGAACAGTACCGTTCATAGTAATAGTAAGCGGAACAACGCCTAAATTAGGCGAAAAATTACTAGGAAATATAAGAGATCCTAATGAAAAGCCTTAATATTCCATCCTTACTAAATACTGTTTTTTTTTTTTTTGCAATTTTAGTAACAAATTAAAACAACAACAACGATGATGCTTCTTTCTTCATTTGCATCAACTATTTCTTCTATTCTCTACTCGACCTTTCTTGAAATTTAATTCATTAGTTTTACTAGTTCATTTCTCATTTATTTCATTAGATGCTTATTTCAAAAATATCAATCACCTCTCATATTACATACATCATATAGAAACAACAACATAAAGCTCACATATTTACGCTTCTTTTTGATAGCCATTTGATCGAACGATCATATTTCATCAGGTAGCATGTTGATATTTTCGAAGAAAAAAAAAACCTTGATTAGCACTTCAATGAAATTATTGAACAAAAGTTTGTGGGAATGGGAATACTCACTACTTCCGGTTAAAAAAAAAAACTTATCAATAATAAAAATAACCTTAATATTTATTAAAGAAGCGCCAATTTATCACCTACAATTATCCATTTTACTGTTTAGACATAATTAGTCATAATTAGTAAATTTTATATCGACATTATAGGTAATGGTTTTTTCTTTTTTCTTTTTTCAAAATTTTTTATTAAATTATAACTTTTTTTTTCAGCTAATCTCAAAGATATAAAGAAATTATGATATCAGTTTTTCAAAATTACGTGAAAAAAAAATGGAAATAGAAAGTTCTTAAGATCGATAGATGAAGGTACGATTAACTTGTTAAAGAATTTAGAAGATTGAAATGCTATCGATGGAATTTCGACTTCATCGGAACGTTTTTCATTGAAAATAAGTTGCGAATATCCTACATTCCCCCATTTAATCTGGCTAATAGACATAACCATTAAAAAAAAAAAGGAGCGCCCATGAGCTAAAATTAGAAAGTCCATATCGCATGAGGTTGAAAAATCCTCTTGACCTCAATTAACCGGTTGTCTCCTCCCCTCTCCTCTCCCTCTATCTCATCAATATCGATTCAATATCACAAAAAAAAAATGCTATTATCATACAATAAAACCACTGTGGTGATTCTCATTTATCACCTAATATTCCTTCACGCTAAGTGTTTACACAACACTTATCAATATTCTATCCCAACACCCCCCTCCCCTCCCCCTTTTTAGTATATCGAAGGGAATGAATAACATATCCAGAAAAAAAACACAATAATCTAAATGAAATAAGAGAGAAAAAAAAGCAAAGTTTTCTCGAGTGGAAACGAGGATTTAAAACACACACACACACACACACATACACACACATACACACACACAACACACACACACACACACACACACACACACACACACACACACACACACACATAGAGGAAATCAACAAGCTTGTTCGTCCATTTAAATGATGCGGAAAACATCTGATGTAGTTATATGAAGTACGAAGAACCTGCTCAAGAACCTGCTCTACGCTATCAAAAAATAACCAATACGCCATTACTATTGCACTCTATAAAATCGACTATATTTGACAATCATATAAATGAATTTGAATTAATTGTTGCACGTATTCGATTGCTTAATTAATATCGAAATAAAGAAACAAGAAAACGGATGAGTCTTTCTAGTTTCCATTAAGTATCGCGTTTCATTCTTTAATAAAACTCTCTAACAATAGTATAGGACCTATACTCTAGTAACTATCAATAGTGTATCATCATGTTTGTTTGTATTTCTCTTCATTTCGAATCGTTGGATAAGTTTTTTATATAAGAAAATTTTTATTAATTTTCAAATTCAAATTCCTCATAATATAAAATAGAATAGCAATTAAATTTATTAATTAAATTAATTAAATTTTTTAATTAAATAGTAATTAAATTCAAAATTTTCAAATTAGCATATATGATATATTCAAATTTTCTTGAGTTCTTTTTTTTTTTCAAAACATATTTGGACTAAGCAGTTCATTTGTGAGATTTTTTGCATAATTCAACAAATCTACAAAAAAAAAAAAATTTCTTAATATATTCAGTGAAAAATTTAGGCATAAATAGACGCAAAGTCCAAAATTGCATTTTAAAGGATCAACTATAAATGAGCATCATAATCAGCGATGAATACTCATTACCTTCAACCCTTCATCCCACCACTTCATAAGGAAGACGTATGACGCCACGGAACACATCATCACAAACGAGCATTTTTTGAACTGACTGAAGTCAGTTTGCGAATCTCGCCTTTCATTCAACAGGCTTTAACGAGAAGCTCCGAAGCTTATCTATTTCTTACACATATGAATTGGGAGTATGTGACAATTCAGTTGAGCTTATTTAATGATTCATTGAGTTTATTTAATGGCAATGTATTCGCTTCGAGCAAAAATGCCCTTTCTTAGCTAATATTCTCGTAGAATCAATGCAAAACCATCAAAACGAAGAACATTCTTCCAATTTCTTCAATATAACCAAAAGAAAGCGCTAATATTTTAAATGCAGAGAAAATATTTCCCAAAAACGTTTCATCAAACACTTCCGGTGCATTTAAACTAGTAAACAACAGTATGGTATTCTTCACATACCACTTCAACATACACAATAAACGTTTATATTTTATAATTTGTTTGATATAAGCGAAGTGCTCTGCCAACCTTTCTCTGATAGAACACCGCCGATGGAAGTATATCGCACATTCTATCATGCCCTAATTAAAAATTATAATTAATTAGGGACTGGTGATATAATCAATCTATCAGGTGTTACCTCATTACTGCCATATGACATCTTTCCCACTAGAAATATGTTGCATTCTTTTCCCATCCATATATATATATATATATATATATATATATATATATATATATATATATATATATATATATATATATATATATATATATATATATATATATATATATATATATATATATATATATATATATATATATATATATATATATATATATATATATATATATATATATATATATATATATATATATATATATATATATATGGTATCGCTTATTGATTTTTGTCCAATAAAGACCTAAGACGGTAAGGCTATAGTGTTGGCTAATGCGAATGTTGTGTTAGTTGAACACAAGAGTGGAATGTTGTCATGAAAGTTGGCTGACGCATGAATACAACAGTGCTAAAATCTACCAGTAGTGTTGACGAATATGATGATCAGTTCAGGATCGATTAAAACTCCTAAATTGACCTCTTCGTAAAATCTTCAATGTTCGATGGAATGCTCAGAGAAAGAACGTTGCTTAAGAGAAATGGGAATTTCTACCCCCCATCGGTATAATTTCTTCTATCTCATTGAGGCCGAAAAATAGGACTAAATGAAAAAAGCGACTACATGAAAATAGAGTATGCAGTAATATTTTAACGCTGAACAGAAGCAAACAAGTAAGGAAAGTGCTCGGCATTTGAGTTGGATGGAGAATAAGGGGGCGAGCGTAGAATTAAACCCCCCCCCCCCCACCTCTTCGTGTGCCCAGAATGTACGATTTATGTGAACCAAAATATTCCACTAAAAACGTTGTGAAATTTATGAGTCAACAACATAACGTATCAGAATATTCACCTCCTAATGTTTTAAAGGTTTCGATGAATAGGAAAGGTAAGGCCAGGTAAGAGCAGGATAACGGTGAAGGTGGAGGGAAGATGCAAAAAAAAAAAAAAAATTTAAAGGGAGAATATTGGGAGAAAAATATGGATTTACTCTGAAGAACAAGACTTCTCCGGGAATCCATCAATCACTTGCATGAAGTCGTCTTTTCACCAAAAAAAAAAGAAGCAAGAAATACGGTTCCTCTCGCGAAAAAAAGAGGATGGAATATTAAGAGTGGTTACGCATTTCAAAAAAAAAAAAAAAAAGGCGTAACGCCCATTAAAATCGATACGAACCAATAAAATCGATACGAAATTTTTCAACACCAAACGCAATCTTCCTTTTTAGCACTATTTTATTGATTAAAATAAATAGTACCTATAAAATAATTTATAATAAATTCCACTAATATTAAAAAAAAAAAAAAAACTCTCAGGTGAGACTAAACTTTTAATAATTATGAAATGAAATTCACTAATGAAATTCATGAATTTATTGTTTTCACTAACTTTGCGTCATGAAGAGATTTCTTTCTTGTCGATTTTTTCTTCGAGTTTTTTTTCTCCATTTATGCAAAAATCTATAAATTTGCAAACAATTATGTAAATTTATGCAAATACACCGTATTATTGGTAAAATTAGTGAGTTACATGTGTTGCATTTTGTACTGATGGATGACTACAGATTGCAAATATAGTTTCTATGGAAATTCTGGGTACAAAATAAACATAACCCCCCCCCCCCCCATCTTTCTAACTTATTACTTCCACCACAAAACAATATGTTCGACATATCAAAGAATAGCGATAAAATTGCAAATAACAATAATAACGTATAGAAACAAATAAAATACATTCAAAAATGCAATCAACATACTTTTAGAATAAATGAAATAATAAATAAATGGGAATAAATAAAAATAATAATAATTGACGAGTAATATAGAGATTTGACAATGAAGTTATCGTTTTGTGATGAAGTTAGATGCGCAAAATATCGCACACCATGTCTTTCTGAGCACAGCAAACACCAACCAACGTGCGCACACAATAATCACACACACACACACACACACTCGCTGTATACTGCCATCGACGACATTTGTTCGTCCATATTTCTCTGTCGCCTCTTTCATCATTATTACCCTCGGAAATTGGAGCCGTTCCCTCGGCACTCCTCCCCACCCACCCCATCGTTTAGTGATGTTCACCTCACTAGGGCATCAATGTCTACCTGCACTCACCTTTATCGAATGAGGCAATCGCTTCTTACATATCGCATAAATCTCACACTGTTTTGAATAATTGAATGGTACATTGCAAATCAGGAATAAAATAATGCAAGAGGTATAGATTCATTATTATACCTGCATCATAGATTTTAATTTCATTTGGAATTAATATTTAAATTGCAATTAGGAGAGAGAAAAAGAGAAGCCGCGAAGAAAGAGATTTAACGGTGATCTTCATGCATGAGGTAATAGAATTGAACAGGTATCAATAATGACCGTTAATAAGGTATCTAAAGGTAAATAATCGATAAAAATCTTGGGCACATTCATTTTTCGATCTTTAATCACTGAGATCTATATGTCGGCTATACGTATGCTATGATCATGATGATGCATATCGTCAAACGAAATTCTTTTGCTTTAAAGGATGGAAGATAAGAAAAGATGGCACAATCTAATACTTACAAAGGAAACGTTTGTATACTGCTTTTAGCTTCAATTCAAACAAAACTTCAAATTACACAAAATACTGCCGGTGATTGAATAAAAGTTATATTTATATATTTATTACATTTGCATACGCATAAAGTTACATTTGCATATTTATTACTATATATCATCTTGTTAACCTGTTGAGTCATTCGGTTTCTGATTTATTTATTAACAGATGTTCGTAGAGGTATTAGAAGCTTCCTTTTCTCGAAATAAACGAGAATTACGAGTTCGCATATCACGCTAGTTTTCTTCGAACTTTGAATTCATCCTTCTAAGAAAAAAAAAACAGTAAAAGGTATTGTTTTTTTTAACGCTATGACAAATTTGCATTTATAACGCATTTATCATAGAAATTTGCATTTAAATTTTGCAGCGATATCGCATCGAAGCATCCACATGTCGATCTCTTCGATAATTTCAATGTATGAATCAATGAAATTAGCGTCTGAAAATTTATTTCCTATCGACAAAAACATTTCTAGTGGCGCTTTTCATGCTGATCCATCAACTTTAGGATAATTTACATATATTTAAATACGAAAAAAATTTGCATATTTTTACACTGGTAGATTTTTCATTTCTCATTAGATGGATCGCAGAAAAAAAAGAATTTTTTTTTTTTGATGGACAAATCAGTACGAGCGATTGGGTTTAATTAAAATATGAAAGCGCATTTATTTTACACGTTTATTGTGATAACTATTTTGCATATTTCACATAAAAGCTTATTACTTCGACCGTTGATTATGCGTTAACAATTTATGAATCGACTATTCAAGTGAGGAAAAAAAAATGCAAAAAACGCATATCGTGCCAATTGTCTCAACATATTTCTTCATTCATTTTTAATTTTTACACTTGGCATATTTCATAATATTGTAAGTAGTAATCAATCATCTGCTAATCATATGTACCTGTGATACCCTTAGAGGTTTCCTATCGGCTAATAATACCACATGATGATCGATAGATTTATTTGATATTATTGCATAAAAACACTATGGATATCATCATTAAAATATATATATATATATATATATATATATATATATATATATATATATATATATATATATATATATATATATATATATATATATATATATATATATACATTTATTAATAAAACGATTATAAATAAGAAAAATTTTCCAATATGATACCCGCCTCAATGCAGCTTCTATCGTTTTCGAAAATGATGAAAAAAGAATCACCAAACACTTTTGAGATTTTAAATTCGAGAAGGAAAAACTATAAAATCCACCAACGAAGAAGGATAATAATATCCTTAAGAAATACCATCGAATTTAATTATCGCTAATTTCAATCATTCAATATTTCAGCATTAAACGATAATTTTCAATTATGTCAACAATTATCTGATTTTAAAAAAAAACCGGAAACGATTTATGAGTACCAATGATAAATCATCACAAAAAAAAAAAAAACACCGATTATTTTCAATAAAACTCTTTTTTTTTAAATTTGCAATTATTATAAGCAACAACTGCTTTGTATTGATGAATAGAATTAGAGGGATTTTAATAATTTGCAGATCATTGATATTTTCTCGTCGATTCTTTTTTTTTTTTTTTTTGAAATTTCGACATCAATAGGGAAATTTTTTACGCATCAAAAAGCTCATAGTTGATACTGCAAAAAAGAAAAAACATTCCCTCATTTTAGAACATTGGCAATATGGGGCATCGCTTAGTAATCGCTAACAGAATCCAATAAAATGGTTAGACTAACTCTTGGATCGCCTACGGCAACATTCTATCTGAGTACCTCATATTATAAGAAATTGTTATTTGATTTAATGAGCGAATCCTATTTCAAAAACATATGAATCTCTATGCATAGAGTGAATGCTTCATTCATCAAAATCAACTTATTGCATAGAGATTTTTTGTAGAACGTTAATTTCTAAGCTGCATTCAGCGTTGAAAGATAGAGTGCCGGAAGTTGCTTGCGCTATTGCCAAAAGCATGTTTTTGAATATTAAATTCGGCTTTCAAATCATAATGCTTTGAGCATTTCAATGCTGCGATAATAAGGCTGGTTCGAATGATCTTTGATCAAGCTGACATAGGACGTGTTGAATGAAACAAACTTGAATTGATAGTTACTAAACATAAGAACTTCCGCTTCTTTTCCACTTCAAATGATAGGCAAATTGAAAGAGAGTACCTAATAGACAAGATTATAATTGATAATATTAGGTTGGTGATAATGAAAATTTTGGAAGATAGTTTAAATGTTTCGAAATGATTGGTTTGAGAGCGTAAAACCCCCGAGACAATATATTGCTCGCAAGTATTTTATATCTGAGCGTTCTGCGCTCATGTAATATTCACTGATTATGCACGAATGCAGTCATAATATGCATCTGCATCCATATAATCAATTCATCATTGCCATATATTCATCACTCTCATAAAATATTACTCTTTAAATATTATAGTAATTGATCAAGAAATAAAGCTATCAGCGTCAATGATCATTCACCTGATTAAAGGTGATCAAATATCCAAGGCTGATGCTAAAAATTTACTGCAAAAGTTTCATTCAATAATAATGAATTGTTGTCAACGTAATAAATAAAATTAATTAAAAATTACCTGTAATATTATGAATATCTCAGGTAAATCCTATTATTACTTATTGCCAATTTTAAGCGCAACTTTTCTCTTGAATGCAAATGCAATTTTTGAATGGCTTGCAATTCCGTGATAAGAAAAATGAATATTCGCATATGAAACGTTCGGCAATGATATACGCGATATGTGTTTTTTTATTAAAAAAAAGCGAAAATGATCGATTAAATATGCTTATAATATATTAACGATTGAATATACTTATAAAACATAAAAATTTTCATTGAGAGATTTTTGAAAAATGAGCGAGTAGGAATTTTTTTTTTTTTTTGAAATTTTATCATTTTATTGATAGAGCGTCATTTCGGTGGGGGGAGGGGAGGGGTGGGTGGGTGGGGGGAGATCTTATTTCGAGATTTCGATGCTGAGTAAAGAAAAGCGCAAAAAAAAACAAAAGAAATTGAAAGCATTTTCATAGGAATATATTCGAATTTTTAAATGCGTATTTAAAACAAATTTATAAAGGAAGTTGGATTTTTATTAGCGAAAATTATCGGATTATCGTTTAATTGTCTCGATGAAATGATTGGTAACTCTCAGCTATATAAATATTAAATTTTTCTATTCGATGTAATTTTTTAAAAAAAGAGATAAAAAATGACTCTTCTGCAGATTAAATCAAATGATATAGTGACCAAAAATTGCAAAAAAAAAAAAAAACGATAGCCAATGGTCATAAAAATAAAATCAACGATTTTGAAATATTATATCCATATAATTGGAAGAGTGATTTGAAAATATGATGAAACATTTTCCTTTGAATAGGGAGCATTTCCTCTCTCGCCGTCTCTCTCTTTCCCGAAAAAAAAGACAGATCTTCTAATCAAGAACAGTAAGATAATTTGCATATTAACCGATCGAGGTAAAGAGATAAAGAGGCACAAGAAAGAGGATCATAATGGAAAGTAGGCAACAAATAAAAATAGAGAAAGAGAAAAAAAGAATATGAAGAAATATCATTGATATACTAAGAAAATATGAATTTTGCATTATTTATTAGTTTTTTTTTTTTTTTTTAATTTCTATTAAACGACAATATCACATTACGAAACAATAGTCTAATTTAATCATTGAAAAAAAAATGAAACTAAGAAAAATAGATTTTGCATACCGTTCAATTATTTCTTTGATAATAAACTCATAATTGACTGGGTTTTTTTTTTTTCGTTTTAGAAAATTTATCGAAAAATTGAAATATTAGAAATGAATAGAATTTTTTTTTAAAATATACAGATACAGCGCTTTAAATTTTGTTTTAAATTGAAAAAAATTTGGAAGCAAAAAAACACACACACACACAGAAACACAAACACATAAAGTCATACCTTTCCAATTGCTCTTTTATATCTGAGAATAGCGGCATCAATTAAATCAAAAACTCGCATATTTGTATAGCATGGTACCACAACACGTACCCCTCCAAAATGTACTGTCGCTTTTGTTTTCATCCACTTTCTGCATGAAATTACGATCAATTATTATAAGAAATTCGCTTTGACGATCGAACGAATCGATTCAACTTATTATACTCTAAATAATTATGCAATACAATTGCTATAATTCTTCTGATATGATATAAAAACACTGATAATGAACAATATCACAAAACAATATCGAAAAAAGAATGCTTGATAATATTATAAAATTATCTAGTATAAAATATATGCAAATTTCTTGTCCTATTCAAATATGGGAGTCGAAATTTTAGCAACAACAAAACGCTAAGATCGTGAAATAATGTTGCAAAAAAAAAGAGGCACAAAATTTATGCATACAATATGGATTTTATTAAATATGCAAATAAATATTCATATTTTAATATGCATATTTTCATTGTTGTTGTTTATATGAGCAATATGATACAATTAATGAATCCTTTTGTGATATTCAAATAAATAAAAATTATTGCTACAAATTACTATCAACGTTTTGCACTATGCACATAGTTTACCTATACCTTACTTAGTATCTCGACTATCTATACTTTTTATCTGCAAAGGATTTGGTTTCTACTTGATATTTGTACGAGTATTGATGGTTACTTTTTATTATCTGAGTAATAGCCAACTCTTGGCTGATGAGACCGACGCTTAATCAAACATTACTTGATAGTTGATTAGTTAATAACACCTAACAAACTGGGCGAAACGTTGATCATTTACTTAGATATACTTTATCAATGATAATATGATATCGCAAATTACCATATTATAAAGGGTAAAAAAAAAAGAATCAAAAATTTTGCTTATTTAAATATGATTCCACTGAGACAAAAAATTTTAGCAGAGCCTAACTATGACGATGTAAATACAGTAAGATCCCGAATATAGCCCTACCCTATGCTCAACACCGATAAACAAAATGAAATATTCAATGAAAGAAAGAAAATTTCATTTATATTTTCGTTGCTCATTCGATAATAAATTCATGCATCTCAACTCTTCAATTATCAACTGAGAAAATGCACTGGTTTGTGAAATTATTGCCGAGAGGAGTGTTTTATTGAAGTGGGACCCTAATATAGTGATGGAATTATTTTTCGTGAAGACGAAAGAAGGCTGCATCATATACAATTCGACGATAGTTATAACACGAAGATGAAGAATTTTTTACACAAAGGGGGGAGGGGGAATTTATGGAATAGATAAGGGGTGCAATAATTATAAAAACAAAAAAAAATGTTTGCTGCATCTGTTCGGTGTAATAAAACATGAGAAAGCGCATGACTGTAAGGCAACAGCGCTATTTTTTCATTATGCCTAAACAGAGGGGTTCTATTTGAAGTAATACGGTAGCCGGAAATAGTAACTCGGTTATGAACACTTACCGTATATATATATATATATATATATATATATATATATATATATATATATATATATATATATATATATATATATATATATATATATATATATATATATATATATATATATATATATATATATATATATACAAAGAAAGCCTTATCGACGATGGAGAAAAACATAAATATCTAGACGCTAAAATTATTCCATAACGGAATAAACACTATCAGAATTCTTTTTTTATTAAATACTTTACGGCAATTTCATAGTCTTACATATAAGAAAATGATACTAAATAAGAGATCTTCGAGAAGTCGTCAATATTTCTGTGTGTTTCTATCCGATGAACTTTGAAATGTTGCTGCGATGAAAATATTGGAAAATTTTATCGCTTGTATTAATTTTATGCAGCACCATTTCTTTAACGAGATGAGATTGCTGGATCGATTGATCGATTGATCGATTGATCAAGTGGAGAAATCGAATCGCTAACTTCCTCTCGCAATTTTTTTTTTTCATAAAAGAAAAAGTCTTTGAAAATTTTTTCTTCAATTCTATTTAAAAACGTTTAATTCTGAGTTGTTAAGTATGATGAAAGGATTATTGATCGGATGGAAGAGGTAACAATGGAAAAAGAAAACGTGGATGTTATGATGAAAGGCGAGTGGGATCCGAGGATTGATTGATCGATGCAAGAAAGAAGATCAATTTTTGCATTTTGTTGCTATGGATAAACCATCGGAAAGATTCATTATTATTATATCAGAGAAGATCATTCAAAGAAATACCTTAAAGGATTGTCAAATTAATAAATGAAGGAGCTATAGGGGAGGGGAGGGGGGGGGGGTGGCGGTGGTCGACCCCTTCCCTATCCTCCCTCTGAACACAGAATAGCAACAAAATAAATGATTAATGATAACAATATGCATCAAAACATATAGATTTTTCATCAAGATGAGCAATAAGTATTTTTACATATATGCAAATGAGATAATTTTATTCATTAATTTTTTTTTTCTTCTTCAAAATCTTCGTATTTTGATTATGAGCGAATGAATAAAATCCTTTCCCCATTGAGTTTTATCGGAATTTCTCGCTAAAGAGCGTAATTTCTCCTAAAGAGATATACGAATGGGCAAAAACGAAAAACTTGTCAATGAGAGTTTTTTGCATATCGATAGGCGCATTTGCATATCAATCCACTAGATCAAGCGGCTGTCCGAATATAAAATGCCTCATAATGAAAAAAAAAAGCGGCAAAAATATATTTTCGCACGTAATCGATATGGCATACAATCCTCTCAATCATAGAAATCATTTCTATGTGAATATCCGAGAAAATTGGCAAAAAACATTTCGATCAGCAATTTTAACACATCTTTAAGTATAGATTACTTGTATATCATAGATTTTAGTAGTGTAAAGTTAAATCGATCAAATTTCATTGAAACAAATTTTATGCCTCAAAAATTTCCGCTGCGACACATATATGCAAAAAATGTAAAATTTATGCAAATGTGTTTAAAAATATTAATGATTTTATGTTTAAATTCGATTTTTTTTTTGACCACTCATTATTTAATGATTGAGTGGTATCCCCCCTTTTCCGTCCTAAACATTTTTCTATATCTTATGATCAGATTATATATTTATGCCATATAGCATAGATATCTCAGCTGTTAACTCTCATGAAACAACAAAACAATCGGCTCAATTCAATGTGAGTATCAATAAATGGAAAGAAAAGCGACCGTGCGAGATAATAAGATCATCCAAAACAATATAGCTCGAATAAATCTTGAAAGAATGAGGCAAAATAAAGACGAAACATATTCATATATATTATATCAAACAATATCTTTAATATAAGTATTTATATCAAACGATTATTAAGGTGATGAGTAAACGTTGAAAAATCTCATTCGAAAAATTTTTGCAACATTAGCAGCCGCAATAGACTTTTTTTTTCTTCAGCAAATTTGAAGAAAAAAAAATCTTCAAAAAATATTTTCTCCACTTATCCTCTCCCACTTAATCTCATTTCGTTGTTGGCTGCAAAAAAAAAAAAATTGTATGCAAATATCTCAAAAATCATTAATTATGCCTAAAAAGAATGAGAAGATAGCTTTCTTTTCTCAAATACATTAAATAACATAGCAATGAATGAAGAAATCATTGCAAATTTCCAATCTCTACCGTTAAAAAAAAAACAATCATTTTTTTCCTCTAGTATTTTATTCGTTAATTAAGGCAATAATTGAAATCGAAAATTTCTCCACTTTGATTACTATCTTCTTCGTAAGAATCAAAATCTCTTAGAGTTATTACTCGTATACTCGAAATTTTTTTCAAGTAATGAAATTTTTCGATTATATGAAAAACTTCAACGTCGACGATGGTAAGATAATATGCAGTAAATAGTAAAAGCAATGATTAATAAGCGACAACGTCGCCTAATCGCCGCAACCGAAACGAACGAACGGCAATGAAAATCATATGCCGGTCTCGCGCATATTGCTCTAAATTATTGATTTGGCAACGTTTTCTACACTCAGGTGGGCCGAACTCACCTGGCTTCTCGCATCGTCGACGTGAACCGAAGATGTTGATGATGAGAGAATAAGCAAAAACTCAAACAACGATCATCCAGTCTGTCGATGTTTACCGACGACGTCGACACATCCGCCACCTACATAACATGTGAATCACGCCCACGTTAAGCATAGAACCACGATGTTATGTCACAACAGTTCTTCAGATGAAACTCTATTTGAACTTTGATACTACTGGACATTTGCGCCACGATTAATAGACTAAAAATGAAACACAACACTCATACCGCATCAAATTCTGTATAATTCATAGGCGATAAGCAGAATGATAATCAAAGAAACTTGACAAAGATATTCGTCAAAGATGAAATCGTCAGCAGAATTCTAATAGCTTAATGCTATTGAGGAATAGTTTCTTAATTATTTCAACATTGATTTGATCATCAAGATCATTGATTTGATCATCAAGATCATTGATTTGATCATCAAGATCATTGATTGATCATCAAGATCATTGATTTGATCATCAAGACCATCCTCGTACTAGAGTCATAAACAAACATCGAAAAGCCTCGTTTTATTATGGTCATTTTTCATAGTTTATAATACCTCTATCCATCAACGATATCCTTTAGAGCCTTCCTAGTTGTCCGAATGCCAGCACTATTCAAGCAATTCAGGTTTATTATCATATTCATCATCACGGACACGAATCGGCTATCAATTATTCGTGAAACAATAACTTAAAGAATATTATTTTCACTTCAATTATATACTAACATGAGAAGTGCTAAATGTGCGAAAAATAATGTTTGCTATTCTTTGGCCCCAACAATGCACACCGATAACCTAAATTTATAAAAAGAAATTCCAAGCGAAGATCATTCCAGGTCAATCCAGATCGTTCTAGGTCAAAAATCCTTAAATTCCATATTCAATATGAATACGGAATGTATCAACGATCGTTTATTTGCAAATTTTATTTCAAGTTATTTCTGTTTATAATAATTCTGCAAACTTTGGCGAAAAAATTTGCAGGCCTCTTTTCATTTCCCCATCTCCCCCCCCCCCCTCCCCTACCCCACTGATCTTTAGTCATTAAAAAGTCCATTAAATGTGATAGGTACACTTGACCATTCCCAACTGTGCACCGAAAATATAGAAGACTGGTATCGTATTCAAACAAATAAAAGCTCATTGCTCAATGACTTGTTGTAACGCAAAAGGTGCCTGATAAGATTATCACTATTAACGTCTATGAAGCATAGAATGTATATTCGGAGAAAATTTTATCGAACGATCATTATCATCGTACAAATAAACGAGCAGAAATTTGAAGATCGATACGTGTTCGCATAAATTGATCTATTTTATTGATTTTTTTTTCTCATTTAAATATTATTTTCATAATAAATTCAACATTGATAAGAAATAAATAAATAAGATATAAAAAGAAAATGATCCCATAAACGAATGTGATGGAGGAGTTAACGGAAGAGGAAGAGAACGGTTGAAAGAATAGGGCTCCGGAGCTTTTATGCGATTTCATAGAATTTATAAGCGTAATAAAGTGATGGAAATATCTGAGTAAAGCATTTTCGATACACCGTTCAAATGGCGGCGACAAAAAACATTTCGCACACAATCAAGCTGAGCTTGTCAAAGACACACATCGATTGTGCAATGTAACGCACATTTCATATCAACTGATTTTGATCAGCTCATGAATAAGTGGGCTAACCAATGCGATCAATCAAAGGAAAATCATTGGCATCACGCTTTCGTTAGGCGGAAAAAGACGGCAGGTGAGAGATCTCACCTTTATTAATTTCCGTCAATGAAATAGTACGGATATGGATAATTTAAATGGCATATATCGCTTAACATCTACTCTTATAGATGGACGCTCAGAGCCGTAGGTGTTTTATATTTTATTGATTTAATAGACATAGTGAACGATCATAATAAATGCTGAATATATGAATGACCGACGCCATAAAGACAGACGCAAAAAACCCAAATTAGAACAAATCAAGTCCTCAAAATATCGGCCGATCGAAGTAATGATGAATTAAAATAAGAATTGATAATTATTATCACAAGATATCAATATAAGCAGAAATCAACGAGTAAATAACAAAGCGGAAATGATAAACTATAAGAGCGATAGAGTGGAGAGGGAATAACGAAAGACGTTAACCGTTCGATAGCGATGCTATATAGACAATGCGCATAAACAAACCATTAACGACGATTTTTGCATGGCGTAAAACTCGATGCGACGCCTTTCGACAATATTTATTCAATAAGACTGGCGTTATATTAATAATACCTGTATAGCACTAATAATTACCTGTTTGTCTCCTATTATGAATGTTGCAAAAATTTAGTGAATTCAAATGGGAATTCGATAAACTCACAATAAACTTCCAAAAATTCCACAGATATTCGTATTCAAGTTGCACTCTCTCTTCCCTTTCCTTCATATTATTGCAACAGCGCATTTCGACTCTTCTGGAATATATATATATATATATATATATATATATATATATATATATATATATATATATATATATATATATATATATATATATATATATATATATATATATATATATATATATATATATATATATATATATATAAAATTCTAAACATTCAATCGTTCTAGGATGGTTCATAGATTTGTGTATGAAGTGTGCAGTTGTTTAATTTGATTATAAAATGTGGCAATTCTTTGCTGACCTTGACAACATTTCTTTCATCCGGTTTTAATTTGCATTTCAATGATGAAGATGATTTACTGAAAGAAAAATTAACTTCTAATTTCCAAATAATAATAAAGTAAACTCTAGTTGGTAAATTATGAGTAATGAAAATGCAAAGAGATAATTACAAATCAAATCGGGAAATCCCATAATCTTCGAGTTTTAATTCACCTCCTCATCCCGCTCTTCCTTCCCAAAGAAATGACTGTTTAAAAATGAAAAATTTTTTGTACTCTCCACAACTGAGCATATTTCATATGAAACAAGCTCTATCAACTGAACGCTCGGCCATATCAAGAAATAAGTGGACATTTGCGCCGGATCACCTGATAGGATATATCCCTTTCCATTCATTTCATCAAACCGTCCATTGTCATATCTTAGCAACAAACAATAAAACATGAGTAATAACTGCTCTTATATTTCAAACGCAAATAAATTCTCGAAATTCTTTTCACTGCCCTAATTGATGTTAATAAATGCTACCAACTTGTTGCAAAAATATATGCAAATTTTTTGCCCTCTATAAACATATAAATAACTATAAATCATATTTATATTTATTGATTATTTTGAAAGTTATTACGGAAGGTTATCTAATGCATTAATTATACCTGAAAAGAAAAAGTTATAACACGAAACTAACAGATGAACAAGAAGAAAGACATATTTGGATTGAGATGACGTTATAATGCAATTTGAAGGCGGAAATTCACAAAAGAGCACAATAAATAAATCTATAAAAATTATATATATATATATATATATATATATATATATATATATATATATATATATATATATATATATATATATATATATATATATATATATATATATATAAGTTATTATAAAATAAGATGCTAAAGATAGAAATAAATGCGAAATTGAGCGCCATAGGAAATATGTTTTAATAATTTGTTAAAGAATATTGCGGCAAAAAAAAAACATTTTCTCCATATGATCCATTAGATTTATTCTATCTCTATACGAAAAGTGTAGAATATATAATAAACGATCTTCATTTAGAGTTTCCTCTCGAGAAGCATTATTTATGGTAAAAGGTAAAGCATTTATGGCAAAGATAAAAGTAGGAAGTTAATTATTTATGAATACCTGAAATCAACTATTAAAGACTATATTAATGAAGAAATATGCTTGAAGAAAAAAAAAAGAGGCTTTTTTGCAAAAGTAAAATTTGCATATGAAAGAAAAAAAATGAGATATTCAAAATATTCAAAAAAATATTCAAAATTAGGTGGAAATATTTTTCAAAAATGAGCTACTCAATGTAAGATATTTTCGATTATATTGCCATAAGATGCTAATTCGCTTCTTATTTGATCAACTTTATTATCATCTTTACTGGAAGCTATAAAGGTAATCACAGCGTTTTACAACAAATACGATTTTCATCGATTATAATTATTAAATTCTTTTCGGTATTGAATTGAAGAAATTAAATAAGCCGTTTAGTGATCACTCGAAATGATATCTTTAATGCATTTCGGTGATTGCAATTTTGCAAAAGTGCTAATTATATATATGGACGACGCTAGGTATTAATCCAACGAATGGACAACAAGCAGCTAAAATCCGGGTGTCGATTACGATTGCTCATTTCCTCACGAAACGATAGCGATTGACCTTTATTGACCACAAAAAATGTCGTGATGAGAGTTCTCTAAATGTGAGCAAATATATTCATAGGTCAACGCATGTATGTGTTAGACTCTCGTTATGTGCTATCATCCCGTAGTGGTCACTTATTTGAGTCTCAACGCTGAAGCGCTATACTTTTTGAGTGACCATTCGTCGTGCCACAAATGTTCTTCACAACGAATCGTTAAATAATTCAAAAATGCTTTATTGTTTGATTATTTTAATTTCAAGCAAAATTTATGAAGAAAATTTGCGCATTTTATGAGTGCGAATTGCAGAATATTATTTAATGTTATTATTGGAGAAAAGAGGAAATTAAAAGTAGAAATAAAAAGTAGAAATAAAGCGTTTATAGGATTATATGGCACTTATAGAAAATGAACGTGAAACAGCAATAAAACAAACGATGGAAATATAATAGGAAAAAAAAAAGAAAATAGAGATAAAAATAAAAATAAAAGCGCAATATGTGAATTAAACTTTCCGGGCAGCACAATGGAGAGTCGCATAAATTGCAAATGGTCGGCAACGGATGGAGATATGCCTGATGAATGAAATTCACATCTTAACAGGCACCACGGTAGCGGCCGGAATGAAACGTATAACCAACAGGTGACATATTTCGATGCTAAATTTCGCTGGCATCCTGAGAAATTCGCCAAATGTCTATACATAAACGAATTAAAGGTGATTATAGACGTGGCTCTTGTGATGGAGAGCTAAAATACT
The DNA here is from genome assembly GCA_013433145.1 of Ascaris suum. Taxonomy (NCBI): domain Eukaryota; kingdom Metazoa; phylum Nematoda; class Chromadorea; order Rhabditida; family Ascarididae; genus Ascaris; species Ascaris suum. The sequence goes on along the minus strand of CM024171.1, from coordinate 12,956,453 downwards.
ATCCACATACAAGATATAGAAGAGGGATCTTTCGCATTCCAGGCGGACATACCATCGACTGAATTATTACGGACCTAATGGTTGCAGTGTGACTCATTTCCTGCCTTTGTCCCTCCGATCCAATCGTGAACGTAAAAGTGAAGGACGTGATTGGCAAAAAATGCCACGGTCACAGGGGAACATATATATATATATATATATATATATATATATATATATATATATATATATATATATATATATATATATATATATATATATATATATATATATATATATATATATATATATATAAGGTATGTTTTCTTGTATTTTTCGTTGCGTTGACGAGCTAGTAATGTATGCGCACAGACTTTATTAGTCAAATTTATTGAGGACTCATCACGATGAGGTTTCTTGTACCCGCACTCTCGAGTAAGTATCACAGCTCCATTTCCCAGGAAAATAACTAAAATGGAAACCGGCTTCATTCAAAATAAGGCCCTCGATGCAAATGGGGTGTTCCGTTTGTTTCCAACCGATTCATGAGCGGTGTCCAATGAAGAAATTCACTCCGGTGGACATTATATGAACGTTGTATAATAGTAATTACTTCATCTACTCTCATTGAAAAAAAATTGGCTACTTCTTTACTTATATCAGATCTCACAATATATAGTACCATTCACCCTCTTAAGGCTCACATAGGAGAATTGATTATTTTTATCGACTAATTATGCGAGTGGCATGAAGTTGACGCTAATAAAAGCAATCCGCTATCGCATATTCATATTGTGGAATGCACTTGTGCATTTCAAATGAAATGCACCTGTAATTTTATGCTAATATACCTGTGGGCAATTACCTGTGTCTAATCAACTTAATGGTAATGAGACATCTAATCAACTTAATGGTAATGAGACAGAGTTTTTAGTGATAAAAGTCCTTATCAATTCTAACATTACAGTGAAAATGCGCCCATTGAAAGCAATTTATATTTAGAGCTTCAAATCTTAGATTATTAACTGAAACGAATCATCGTTAGAAGCAATCAGATTCCAATTTTATCTTCAATTCGCCCATTCTTCTCATATTTTATTGTATTTCGTTTTTGTCGTTTTCTTATTCCAGTAGATCTTTCGTCTCTAATTTGGATGATTCCCTCTTATCGACATAAAATTCTCCCTTCTTCACCTAGATGCCCCTATATGGTATCCTGAAATTTGCCCAATAATGAGCACAAATATACCCAGACGTTGGGTATGAGGCTGTGATTGTGCAGACATCGGACAGCTCCTGTATATCCATCGTAATGGATATGTGATGCTCGGCAGCAACCAAAATCAGCTTATAATTCTAATCTATATGTGATGATTAGTGAAAAGTTTGTCTACAGACAGAAGGTGAACCAAGCGGACAATTAGTGTCAACAATAGCTTATTGGCGCCTTCAGACTAAAATGCTCTAATTTTCTTATTTCCGGCTTTTTGTGTATAGTAATATCAGGAGAATCTAATTTCAATTCCTCTGGAGGCTCCATCTTCGATCTAAGAATCTTCCTTCAATATAATTAGACTACAACAGAAAGGGAATAAAATACGTCGTTTACCTGGAAGGTACTCCCACGCATCACCATCATTCGAGAAAACGATTAGCGAATCGAACACTGAGATTTTCTGAAATCAAGTACACAAGGTGGCATCCTCGATGAAGTGGCATTCAACCTCAACGAGGAAAACAGATGGTATTTTATAGTATCGGAAAGTGCAAAACGTAGAGTGCGCTAATTGGGCACAGATATTCTCCGTCCCGTATTGCTTCACACATAAATAACAGACCTCTCGACACAATTATCAGGAACAATAGTACCATCTTCTCCACCTTTTTGCCCCTAATCTTTCCCCTCAGGAATTCCCACATATGATAGTGACAATATTTCATGCGTTTCGATTAGGTTCCATTGGAATTTGCATATCTTTGCCATTCGCATCATTCTATGAGAATGGCGAAAATCGACGTTACGATTGATCTTCTGAGTGCTAACAAATAAGCATTAAAGCCGTATTTGCAGCTGCCTTTTCGCATACTAATTTGCGCGCATATGGCAAATTAGACGATCGCAATAAACAGATGCGAAATACAGTTCGTCACAAGAGGGCTGGGAGGGGAGGGGGGGGGGGTGAGGGAGAGGTCATATTCAGGATGGGGTAGGGGGGGCCTATTCAGGATGTGGGAGAGGATATATTCACTTCAAACCTCGAATAATCTCCAATTTTATCAATGAATAACACTAAAATTGACGGAAATAGACGTAAAAAAGAGAACGATAGTTGTTTATGATGTTTTCCATAAATAAATGAATGAATAGTTATATTCTATTCAGCTAATTAAAGCTGAGAAAAAAAAAATTTCAAAATGAGAGTGCAAAAAAAAATTCAAAGTTGGCAATCTTCCAATTTCAAGCGAATAAAAATTTCTTAAATGTATAATTTTTTTTCTCTCATAAAAAAGCAAACAAAATATGAATTTTATAGTTTCATCTGTAGTTTCGTCCATATCGATTTGGTATTGACACGTCACTTGATATTTACTTTGTTCTCATTGTTTTCTACCTTTATTGCTTTCTACCTTTCGCTTGATGTTTTTAAAAACGCCCAATTTCCCATCATTCAATTTTATTTAATTATGCTTCAATGGTTTAATTTAAAAAAAAAAAAACAACTGATTTATTATTAAGTGATATTACGATTAAGTGATATTGCTGCTTTTTTTTTTTTGGGGGGGGGGGGTGGGAAATGCTCGGTCATTTCCACTACCTCTACCTGCATCTCATTAAGTCGCTCTATGCTGCATATCATTTCCACGTTTGCAATCATGGAAATAAAACTATTCATAATACCCTTATTGACCATCAAGATAATAAAGCCCTCCCATTTTGGAGCCGAGGATGTCTTGTTGGCGCAAAGCTTTTGAGAGAGGCCTTCTAAGACACTAAACCGGCTTCCATCTTTTAATGAGGCGTTCATTTTCCGGAATATCGTAACCGCTGTGGGAAAATGTTCGAATGAAAAAAGCGTTTGTGCTAAAACTATTTTCGAAACGCAAAATAGGTCAATATATTGTACCGGAATCGTAATGCTTTATAAAATGACCACTTTACAGAAAACCGGATATACAGCTTTAAATTTTATTTTATGCGCTTTTAATGCCACCTGAGATGCGTTTATGACGATAGAGAAAATAGTTGCTGCGCTGTTGCACTTTATTTATTTATTTATTTGCTTATTTATTTATTTATTTACTCGTTTATTTATTTATTTGTTTATTTATTTATTTATTTATTCGTTTATTTATTTATTTATTTCAACATCCGGAAATGGGGAAAACAATGCAAAAATTATGTCAGCATGAACAGTAATGAAGAACTAAAGGTTCATAAAGCTACAATTGAGGTGAATAGATAATATTCATTACGTAGAAGCAGCAATAGTACACAAAACGAGATGACTCAACCGCAGTTCAATAGCTGAACGAATGAGTGCATTAACGATATCGATATTTCTACCGTGAACTTCGAATACAACCCCATCGCTTTCCACCAGTTTCAACAGAAAAGCAATAGTCTCGTCAACAATATAAAGCAACTATTGTCCCTCCTTCTCAATAAGGACTCTTCAGATCTACAAGAAATTTGTGCTTCCTTCTCCCCGGGGGTTTTATTTGATGTGATACGGTCTACCAGTTCACACACTGCTGGACCTATAGAGTAATTGCCACCTTCAAAGCCGGGCGCTTTTTTTTTGGCTTAAATCAAAGACTGCGCCTCCTTTTACTCATATGAGGAAGAGGCTAATAGTCGGATCCTATTTGCGGGGTTTATTGCATCGCTCTCATGTTTTCAATTATTTTTCAACGCAATGTTATTCGATTTTAAACTAAACAATATTGTAATATGGGTGTTTAACTTTGATTAGAGACACTCAACTATCAATTATGCTTCAATTTTCGTTGATCACTAAATTTCTGATGGATTATATTTTCAAATTGGGGGGGGGGGGAGGGGAAAATCATTGAAAATTTCATCTCCTTATTAAAAAGGAACTTGCATTTGACCGACTTAATGAATAATTGAAGAGTCTCATCATTTTCATTTTTTCTTTTCACCTGTCCATAGAAAGATGAGATGATAATCAGAAAACTTTATTGTCGAGGTAATATGGCGTATTTTTAATGATCAGCCAACGATCGATGTTAGAACAATTCATGAGCACAATAGAACAGAAGTGAAAAGATAAAATTTTTCTGGCAATATTCGACAATAATCTTTCATTGTATATCCCTCCCGTCCCCTCCCCTCCTCCCAACCCCCCCCCCTCCTCCCAACCCCCCCTCCCCTCCTCCCAACCCCCCCCTCTCCTCCCCAAAAAAAATCGCAGATGAACGAGCTGATTTTGATAGCAATATTTAAGCAAATATTTTAGGATGATATTGAATTTTGTATATGGCCGAAAAAAAAAGAGAAATTCTACAAATTAACTCATATAAACGCGATCTTGTTTGATAATTTAATTATTCATATTAATCTATTTTTCTCTTGGAAAATCAATTGAAATTTATGAAAGCGACCAAATAGCATAATATGCGTTAACCGAATCATATTCTTAGATCAACAAATATCGCCGATTATCAAAAAAAAAAAAAAAAAAAAAAAAAAAACAAACAAACAATAATATTAAAAAAATAAAATAGATAAAATATAAATAAAAAGAAATAAATAAAAATAAAGAAATAAAATTAATTAAAATAAAATATAAAAGTGAAATAATATTTAATATATATTGATCGGTTGAGAAAATTTACAACATATTCGTCAATTCGATTACTCACAAAATGCAAATATGTTTTTAGATTTATTTAAATGGCTAGAAATTATTTAGAAATTATTGGAAATCGATATAAGAAATCACTGTAAGATTTATATCAGCAAATCCCATAATTTTAGGCTCAATGATTGCTAAGTTTAAATTGTCGAATAGGTTAGGATGTACATAAATTGGCATATTTTAGCTTAGCGTTAATGCGCTTTGCAGATACTTAAAAACGATATGAAAAAGTGGCCTAGTCCGAGCAAAATAATGGCCTAGTCCAAAGAAACTAATAGCCTAGTCCAAACAAACTAATGGCCTAGTCCAAATAAAAGTACTTTCGTGGGAAGCAAATTTCTTGGACGCTAATTAGAGAAGAACATATTGGAAATCATTTTTACTATATGCTTTTTTCTTTCAAACTTCAAGTAACCTTTAAGCATTTTCAATCTATTCGTTTATTTGTTTCTTTTTTTTTTGTATTTGATTTATTTGTTCTGAAAGTTAGCGTTAGTTGCTTGGGAAGATGAGGGGGCAGAGGTATATTTGTACTAAAATAAAGGTGAGGGGGGAGGATATTTTTTGCACTAAAATAAAGGTGAGGGGGGGGGGTATTTTTTGCACTAAAATAAAGGTGAGGGGGGGAGGGGTATTATTTCGACTAAAATCCAATCTTTATTCAGCGAATTTTTCTCTCTAGTATTTTGTTGGATGGAAGCGAAAATGTTTTGCTTTATTATTTCTTATTAGATTCGAAGGATTTCACCGTTTTCGATATTCGAAAATTGAACCCGCTTTATTATTTTTATTGATTATTAATTTCGGATAATTTCAAAAATTTACCATCGACGTTTTTATTTGATGGGAAACTTTCAAAGGTATTTTCAGCCTAGGGGAGGATGACATGTTTGCGCCCTATGCGATATATATTACCGAGGCGCAAAGAGAGTGTGTTAAATTTGATCTTGGTGGCTATCCTCATCGCGACAGTTCTTTATTTTTACCCGATTGGCTCACAACGATATAAAATGCCCGAACAAGAGGTAATGTTGTGTTTTTCTTTCTTACTAGTAACGATAGATTTCACGTAAAGAATTGTTAACTATGAACGTATCCCAGAGTAAAAGGTTATCCATTTTTATAAACTCTCAACGTTCGGTTAAGAAAGATGCGAGACAGGGAAAGAGCAATAGGGAAATGTCGAGGATTTAAATCGACTCCTTCTTTGAGATCTAATTGCTGGCTTTTGGGGGAGCCTTATTTCGACAAACGTAGTCGGACTATCGGGCGCGCGGGAAAGCTTGACTGGAATTGTTCGAACGTCCAAGCATTTCATGATCGACTATTCAAACACTAAGAGATATCAAGCTTCAATTGCATATTTTCAGGGAGTAACATGGCCGAAGACATTTACTTCTAAGATGCGCCATAAAAGGCCCGATTACTCGAAACAACGTTCAGGTCCTGGTGAGAATGGTGCGGCTGTGCATTTATCCGGTAAAGAGAAGGAAAAAGGCGAGGCTGATATGAAAAAATGGTTTATGAATGTTGTGGCAAGGTAATCGTTCAATTATTTTCACCTTGTCATTCATTTAATGCTATAAATAACTTTTTAGTGGAGTAAAAACAAACAAGAGGATAAAACATATTAAGTAAGTGGTACATTGTAAAATTTTTATATTTCAACGACTCTTTGCGTACTAAGAAAAAAAAAAGTGTAGCTGAATAGCTAGCATGATATACGCTTTTGAGTTTCATTCTTATCGAATCAAATCAATAAAATTGCATATATCGCTAGTAAAATAATAGCTTCATGCATATGTTACTCGTATTGATCATACGTGAAATCTTTCGACAAAAGAACCATTTTTTTTTGCCCTTATATGATGATAGATGCAAATGCAGACCATATGCAAATTTTTCAACCCCGTAAATTTCCTATAGAACTGTTAGATAAATATGAATTATGAGATAGATAATCACGCTATAATCTACGTTATATCTAACCGATTTTAGAGTATTATATTCACCGATCACCGATTTGAAATTAACGAGTAGACCGACATAGACAGACACACATACACTCACAGACACGATCCCATCATGATAGATTTTTTGCAAGGCAAATTTGCAAAACCTTAGAACAATGTGACGATATTATCGAATAATATTTGCATGATAAAGGAGCCATTTGTTGAAATGCTAAATTTAAGAAGAAGCAACTCATTTTTGGATCAGCACCTCATCGATGATAGATCAAAATTGATTTACGAAGTTTTTCAATTGTAAGTAATTTACAAAGAAAGGTGACCATTCCGAATGAAATTTGACTTATGAGGTTATAATTCTTTTGTAAATTTCATTATGGTTTTGAAATTAATAGTAATGAAGATTGTTGCATACGTTTATATAGATGCATGCAAATATCATGTGGCAATTATGCAAATTTGGTGAAATTTGCATTTTTTTTCAAAAAATTCATAGAAGGGGAGAAATCTCTTTCGTCTACCGATTCATCTATTCGTCAAGGATCGGTGCGAATCTGCCGAGTTGCATTCGATCGCTCGACTTTTAAGCAGTGAAGATTTGCGCTAATGACGTTCGGGTTGCTAGCCGTGATGTCATCATGTCCGTTTAGCGGCGGTTTACCTTTCCACACTTAGTCGGGATGGTCATTGAGGGTCACTGATGGTCAGACAAGCCTACTAGGAGCCTTTCCAGCATGTTAGGACCTTACAGAGTGTAATGCTGTGCTGGTAGAGACCCCCCCCCCTCCCAGATCCCGTTGCCTGTCCAGCACCACAAAGAGATGATGAAGTATAGCTTGCGGAAATAATGTAAATCTGCAGAAATTTGCACAAACTCATAGAATGAGAGAAATATCGATCGATAATTTTTGAAAGAGTATGGCAAAATTTTTATTGAATCTAATTTTGGAGTTTAAAAAGTTTCTTTTAAATGAAATCAGCCGTTTCTGCTTCCGCCATCCAATCAGCATAATAATTGATTGCCACTCACATTACTCTTGAGTTCGATGCAATCCGTGAGCGTAGTCTCGAGGGACAGTGATACAGTATAGAGAGAGAGAGAGAGAGAGAGAGAGAGAGAGAGAGAGAGAGAGAGAGAGAGAGAGAGAGTGGATAACAATGATAACAACATGATAAGACATTGATAACAGCATTCAGGAAATTATCGATTAGTCTTTTATATTTATGCACTCAATTATACATAAATTAGTGGATCGTTGAGTTCATTTTAATCTTGAATTAAAATATTATATTATGCAGAAAGAATTATCACGTAATTTTCTTCCAACATTTTTTTGCCTCGTAGAATGAAAACTGATTCTTTTAAATGCAAAAATGAGGCTGTGTATCGGTTGTGCTTAAATTTTGAAAAAAAAAAAAAAAAGAAAGAAGTTTTGTCTACGTTTTGAAAAATAATCTGCAAGGCGTCGTTTTTATAGAGGTAAAAATTCTATCGACGATTTTCTCATCGAAATCTCATTCCCCATTTAAATCGTTTTTCGATGCATCTATCAAACAAATCTCTCCTCAATGAAGATTTTCACCTAGATATTAAAAAGTCATCTCTCTACACACCAATTCTGAGGTAGTTTTATTTAAACTGATATCATACTTGAGATTATTGAATAAGATTAGCGCTTATTTAAATGTCACATTTTGTAGTGATAAATTATCGATGGATAGGAGTATACCGGATACACGCCATGCGGAATGTCGTTCGGTGCATTATGATGATGATCTACCATCTGCATCGGTGGTGATCATATTCACGGATGAGGCATGGACTCCTCTACTTCGTACGGTACATTCGGTCGTGAATCGTTCACCATTACATCTGTTACATGAAGTCATTCTTCTTGATGATTTCAGTCAAAGAGGTTACATTTTTTTAAATGAACATTAAATTTAATTGATTTCGAAATAGTTATGCAAATAATTATGTATATTGTGCGGATCTTATATTATGCGGATCTCATTGTCGCGTTTTACTATTTGTTACTTTCATAGTACTATCGAATAGGGCTCCGTGTAAACGTTGGCCTTCTTCGAAAGGGGAATGCAATTCATTGGCGTTACATTTTGGCGTCTGAATTTTATCAACTTTATAGCTGATGAATTGAAAGCAGTTTTGGTGTATTAACATTTTTACTTATTGGTTGAATGCTATAATCATGGGTAAATATTATACTAGTAAAACTTCCTCCTCTTTGGTCCTCCAGTCTGAAAACGGCTTTCGATTTCATGAATAATTCTTGCGATATAATTATGATCTATGTGGAGATTTTGCTCTCTGGCAGTGGAAGTGACCGTGAACAACCTCCTGAAATTTGCTTCAAATCCACGAACCCTCCGGAAACGGAAATTTTTATTGATTGAGTGTATTGGTTAATTGCGCGACATTTGCGCCACCAACAAATACCACCTTAGCAGGTGTGTAGTTAATTTGATAGCGCAAAAATGTGTCAAGCACACTGCCATATTCAAGTCTGATCATGAGCCTAGGCTTTAAATTGATGCCGTTCATTCAGAGGCACATTCACATTTATAAAGACACTGAAATAAGGCGTAATACCTTCGGCTTCATTTCTTTGGTGAAAGTCGCTTTGTTAAGACAAATATTATTTATTTAGAGGAGCTTAAAGGAAAATTAGACGAATATATAAAACGCTTCGGAGGTATAGTGAAGTTAATTCGAAAGAAGGAACGACATGGCCTGATCCGAGCCAAATTGGCTGGTGCACATGAGGCCACCGGAGAGGTGATCGTCTTCCTCGATTCACATTGTGAGGCAAACGAAGGATGGTTAGTGTTCAACAATTGTTTTTACGGTATGAATTGTCACCAAACGTTTATGAAAATGTTGTCAGGAATTTTTTAATTTTGATCAATTAATTGCCATAATGGGACGAAAAATATAGAAAGGATCATTTGCATCAATTATCAGTTGACTTTGCCCTTTTCTTTTTTTTCGCTTTTAAAAATAGATTTATAGCTATGATTGTAGTTGGTATATAAATTTAGCGAAGATAATTCAAAATAGTTTTTAAAGCATTTTTATGGGACCTAATTGCTAATGAGTTTAGGTTCAAATCCATTTTACTTTAATATCGCATGCCCCGGTGAGGCTTTTACAGTTGGCTGGCATTTGATTGCAACCTTTGAGATCGTTGAGGGATTGGTAGGTGAAGACCACTCATAAATGGATATTATGGCTATCTGTCACACCTTAATACTTCTACAAGCTCTGCATAGTTTAATATTTACAAGGGATCAATTAGGCACCGAAGGCAGCACTGCCAACGTTTTACTTTCAAGGTTATTGTAATTCAAGTGAAAGGTGCAGTACTTGTCTTCATTGGTCACTTTGAGCAGTCAATTACTCAACTTCCCCCCCCCCCCCCCTCCCTTCCCTCTTCCCTCCTCTCGCTGCCTGTACCTCATTGCTTTTGGTTATTTTGCTTGCATAATTCTGCAGGTTAGAACCTCTACTAGCACGTATAAAAGAAAAACGAACCGCAGTGCTGTGTCCGATAATCGACTATATATCAGCGGAAACTATGCAATATTCGGGTGATGCCAATGTAAATGCGGTGGGTGGCTTTTGGTGGAGTCTTCATTTCCGTTGGGATTCGATCGGTAAAGCGGAACGGGACCGAAGGAAATCCGCAATCGAACCAGTCAGGTGTTTGTTGGTTTTAACTTTTTTATAGAATGCACTCAGCACTTTATGAGCTATCATTGTCATATTCTTATCGCTTATTTAAGTGGTAAACTTATTATTCAAATGAATTGAAGTATGTAAATTAATATTTAATTTCTTTTTTGTTGTTTAATGATCTTATAGAGTATATTGCCCCAGGTAGATCCCCATAAATTGTTTTCAAATTTTCACAGAATGTGTGGGCACATAGATAAGCTTTGCTGAATTCATATGAGGATAAATAAGAATCAATCGCGCCAACGCGGCTGTCACAATACAAGCTCGCGCTGTCCCGTTCCTCAGATTTCCCATGTGTCTCAATTTGCATTTATAAATTCTCAAGAAAATAATAAAATATGTAAAGTAACGTATGCATTTTTGATTGGAATCAACTAATTGTAAAAGTTTTCTGCGAAAGATTTTTTGCATTGCATGCTGTGCCGCCCGACTGCCTCTAAAATTTGTTTCTTAGGCGTTTTCAAGTATATTTAGCTTCTTTTAAATTGCATGATTGTGCTTGAAACGATATAGGTTATTTTCACGATATTTTTCAACATCAACTAAGAAGTTCCTGAAGTGAAATAATCATACGAGCATGTATGCCGACGTGCAAAACCTTCCTATGATGCGCCTTGCAATATAAAGGCGCATAAGATATATATATATATATATATATATATATATATATATATATATATATATATATGTGTATATATATATATATATATATATATATATATATATATATATATATATATATATATATACATATATATATATTCCGAATGGCTTTTGTTTATTTTTTTAAACCAAAGTATGAAGATATATTTTAGATCTCCGACAATGGCTGGTGGCTTATTGGCAGCGAATCGCGAGTATTTTCTGGAAGTTGGTGGCTATGACCCTGGTATGGACATTTGGGGTGGTGAAAATCTCGAAATATCATTCAGGGTATTGTTGCTCTTTTATGATGAGTGTCTTCACTGCATTTATATCTGGCAGTGTTTAAGGTTTTAGTTAGGCTTTTATGCTCTCTGACACCGCGACATCTGAGGCTTTTTCAATTGACGGCTGATCGTTTGCCATCGTTCATATTCACCTAATATTGCGCTATGCTGTTCATTATTTTTTATATGCTCGCTTTTTTTTTATTTATGGAATTCCATATAATGTAAGGACATCCGTACAAAATTGTTTGGCTCCATATTCGCTTATATTTCTCATGGATAGTTCCATTTCATGTTCGCACTCAGCATTCGGAGAGTCCATTTTTGAGTCAATCTCCCTATGTTTAACTGCACATAAAAATGATAGTGCAACGTGGAAATTCATTTATTCGACAAAATGAATGGGAGAAAAATTGTTATTTTTCAGTAAAGAAATAACCGTACGGGTTAGCAACGATTTTCCTTAATTCGTTCATCATCTTTTCTAATATTTTCCTTGTTGATCGTGGTTATTATAGATTACCTTTCAGTTTCTGTCTTCCCAACACGATTGTCATTGTTTGGCTCTGTAAGGCAGCTATCAAACATTGATTTTTTTTGTCAAGCTGCAAGCGCTGTAACTATTTGGCTTATAGACGAGAAAATATGGTATTCATTTTTATAGGTGTGGATGTGCGGAGGAAGTATCGAGTTTATACCATGCTCTCATGTAGGCCATATTTTCCGCGCAGGACACCCTTACAACATGACGGGCCCAGGTGGGAATTTGGATGTTCACGGCACAAACTCAAAGAGATTGGCCGAGGTGTGGATGGACGATTACAAACGGCTGTACTACCTACATCGACCAGATCTCAAGGTTTCTTTATTATGTATTCCTTGTGATATGTGTGTTGAAGCGGAAACGTTATATATATATATATATATATATATATATATATATATATATATATATATATATATATATATATATATATATATATATATATATATATATATATATATATATATATATATATATATATATATATATATATATATATATATATATATATATATATATATATATATATATATATGCGATTTAACGAGTCCATTTTGTCGCCATTTTCCTACCAGAAGTAAAAACGAATCCAGTTCATTTGTATTTGATACCATATTTAGAATTATTTCAAATCGATCCAAAAATTCCTCTGAGGTTGATTACGAATTTTGCGATGAGGGGAATGTTGGTGAATTTTATTTGTTATGTTTATAATATTTATATTTATTATTTCTATCGTTTAAGTGTAATGTGATTCAAGTTTCTGGTCCCTCGATAAGCTTCTCGCCGTAAAGCACTTCATTTATTTATCAATGTCCTTCCCTGACTTTTTACTGCTCGCTGGGGACCCTTTGCTCAACGACGGTTCTTGTCAGCCGAAAATCCTGTCCGCGCACCACCTACTCATATTTACTGTGCACTTCTCTTTCGTATGGTTCAGTGAACTAGCTGCAGACGAAAGACGTTGGTGATCTGTCTGAACGAAAGGCATTGCGTAAGAAACTCAAATGCAAATCATTCAAGTGGTATCTCGACAATGTTATTCCCCATAAGTTTATACCCGATGAAGGCGTCGTCGGATATGGAGCTGTAAGTCTTTTCGACGTTTTATATTCGCAGTTAATGGATTGATCTGTGAAGATGTTCGTTTATTTCTTCTTTTTTTTTAAACAGATTTTGTACTGATTGTAGGTGGTTTCTTTATTTTTTCCGGTCTATTCTCTCTATTGCAATAGTCTTCAGGCGATGTTTGTCCAACTTATAATTGCCTGATAACCCTATGCATTGCGAGCTTCGTGAGCTAAAAAGACAGCGATGTGGTAGCTGTAAACGATTGCTAGCTAAAGCACCCAAGCATTCACTCAACGTCATCTTATATTGGCTACATGTGTTCTAATGAAGGAACCAACAACATGCCATCTGGGTGTTGTACTGCTGCCTGGTAGTAGAGAAGAGACGATTCGAGTCGAAGCGAAGTTTTACTCAAGCAATTGGGTAATTGAACACACCAATATCACCGACTGAACATGCACCATGGCTAACCGGTTTGAATTAAGCAACTACAGAAATAGAGGAACAGCGAAATAGTATGGCGCAGAGAAGAATAGATATCACCGAAGTCGATCCATGCAAAATTGAGTTGCAACACGGTCGTTCACCGCAACACTGGGGAATATTAAATTCTGCTGGGAATAACTTTCAAAGTTCCATAAGTAAGGATGGTGCCTGTCATTCCAAAATAGACAAGCGTCATCGGGCGTTGATGGTTGATTAGTAAATGTACGCTATTATAAGGACACGGTGTTTTCGCCTTTCGTCCCGATCTATAAAGACAAAAAACGCTTTCGCCTTGAGATCTAAATAGTAGAGCATAAGCATAGAAGATATAGTAACGGCAATTCTACATCCATTTTTTCGAATATCAAAGGTAGCATAAGAATAATATATCATTAGAGGGAATTTCAGTAAATTTTAATCATAAGGAGTGAACAATTTTGTGATATATTTATTACTATCAGAGCTAACAATTTCTTTGATATTCTTGGAGCTTAATGTGTTCGATCAGGGAACAGCTAAGCAAAGATATCATATAAAGCAACTGAGAAATTATCATCGGAAATCCAAGAATTATCATCGGAAATTCAAATAACAAAATCGAAATGAACACATCAAAAACATTTCGAGTTAGCAGTGAAATTCTAAATCCTAATATGACTTTTTTTTAGAGCATGGTTATATAATGCAAATTTTATACCATATTTGCTTGATGAGACTAACTTTTTGCTGAGCAGAGAGCAATTAATCGATTGTCGGCTTTTAATTCCATTAAATTTCTGTATTCAAAATTTTATTAACTGGATAACTATGTTACTTTTTACTTCGTTATTGAGAGAGTATAAAAAGTTATATATAACAATAGGTCAATGGTGCTTTTATTGGAAGGGAGAGAGGTGTGTGAGATTTAATACTGGAAGTGTTGGGAAATAGCGGATGAAAATATTTGGTGATGTTTCAATGGCGTTTAATTGATAAAATTACAGTTGCGAAATCCGAATTCGGGATTATGCTTGGATACATTACAACGCGATGAAAAGTCGACAATAACATTGGGGATATTTGCTTGCCAGACGGGTGGAAGTTCTGCACAGGTATTATTTTAACAGCGTTCACTTATGCTTTTTCATTGTTCTGCTAAAAGAAATTCCGTTTTTGTGCAATATAGGTATGTACCAGGTGCAGGTTAGTGATACTTTTTCTGTTCTGGAAGTATATAGTTTGATATGATTCTTATAATTTTCTTTGATTCTTGTTTTAAAAAAATGTGTTTTCTCGTTTTATTGCCTCCTGGCAAATTACCTTTCAACTAAAAAAGGAAATGCTGGACCGCTCAATAACCCATCAATGCCCTATCTGCCGATTAACAGGTAAATGAACGTTTATTAATTTGCACAATGAATAAATAAATGAACGTTTATTCGAACGAAATCTTGGCAAATATTTCGATTTGTCTAGCAAGGCAATTAGGTGGAATTCCGCTGATTAATTGCTGGGAATTATGGATCGGCAGTCTTGCTCGGAGTTCACCATCATCCCGTCCGCGGGCTTGCCCCCTCAATAACATGAATCATAAATTGTGAGCTGCGAAAGGCCTCCACGATCAAAATTCCCTCCTCCAGGATACCGTGGTGATTTTCGTCATCTCTGTGAGGGGTAATAGAAGCGTGGATTCTACAAACGCAAGCAGAAAAAATTCTCCAAAACACGAGGAAATTGCGTGATGCAGTATTTTGGAATGAGAAACGCTGAAAGGCAACGCGTCGCACATGTGTCATCAGAGAAATAAAACTTTTTCATGGAACATGATATCGAGGTAATATAGATTAGTCAAAAAGCTTAACGGAAATCCTTAGATGTGAAATGAAAGCATGCCTCAAATGAACGAAAATACTCGTAACATATCAAGAAGCTCTGCAACACAGCGTTAATGCAGACTCGTGTAGTCCACACGGTGGTCAAAGAAAAACTCATCGCTGCCGGGGTTCCACAATCTGCTGTCGGCTGTCCGCTTCCCTCCTTTCGTACTTTCCTTGCCTTTAGTGACGAGGAAGTCTCGTCTGTTGGAGAAGTACTCGGTTATGCAACATAGTACCAATCCCGGGAGGGAGACTCTGCTGTTCGAGATTACCTCCCCCTCCCTCCTCCGCGGGTTATTCTCAAACTCAAACTTCCTTGATAGAAAAGCTAATTACTAGTCGTCTGACACTGTATGCATCTCTCCAGTCAATTTTTTCTATAGTATTGGAGAACGTTGATGCGTGTTGGCGTTTTGATATGAGCCATCTTTAAAGAGAAATTTGACCATAATGACTATTCACTGCTGATTTGGATAGTGTTTCGCTGGGCGGATTGAACGTTGGAGGAGGGATAGGTAGTGCTACCAGGTGAAATAGCAGGTGTTTATATCAATAAAAAGGTACGTGGCTCATTCGAAGTTATTATTTGATTGACTAGACAGCAGGCGAAACTACACTTGATTGGCTAGACGACAGGTGAGCTACACTTTATTGGCCTAGTTAACAGGTGAGCAACAAAAGTAAATGGCCATAGTGCAGTATGCAGTACCGATCAAGTATATTTTGAAAGAAGATAATTTAGAGCGCCATATCTCTGTTACTGATATATCCTTTCCTTCTTTCCCTCTCCCATCCATCGTTACCCTATGTCGTTTAAAAGGTGGTGTTTTTATCATTGGTTTGAGTTAACGAAAAGTTGATTTGAAGGTGTTTTCGTTAACAAAGAGTGGTCAATTACGACGAGAGATAACATGTGCTTCCGTTTTGAGGAGTCGAGAAGATGGCCCAAAGGGAACAATTCGTATGCCATCATGCGATGACAACAATGATAAATGGTCTCATGAGGTTCATTACTTCATCTTATAAATTATATTTAACTTTCTATTCATTTATTGGCGTTGTTTTCATTACTCGGATTCATTATAGGAGAGGGAAAGGGGAGCTAAGCACTGCCTAATTTTCACGAATCGTTAAAGTCTTCACCATTCAATTAATCAGCTCGTTTATTTAAAATCAGCGAGATTTTATTTGAACTTGATAGAGGATTCTTCAAAAAGAAAGAAAGAAACAAATATGCATATGGACTGTTCTATGTGTTTCTTTTTTCGTCAAACAACTCTCTATGAAATCATTCACTTTCATTTCGCTGTTGTCCTTTCGTCGACCTTCTCACCTGTCCATTCAATGCTTTTCGATTTTTTGACAATCACCTCATTTGTGCGGGAATCCTTTCTCTCCTTTAGTTAAAGGATGGGGATGAGACTAGGAACGTTGCCTAGCTATATGCGCTACTTCAAAGCTATCGTCTTTTCCGTCTATATAATGTGAATTTCCAACTGTCGAATTTGTTCCCTCTTGAATATTTCGTATTTAGATTCGCCTCAAATGATCACAAATCGGAATTGATAAATCCATAACCAGGTATTGGTTGGGAGTGGGGGGACGGGGAGGGGGGAATGGGTGGATGGAGAGGAACGAGTGATGTGGGAACAAATGTCGGTAGGCTCCATAAATCGTGGCACCGTGCACTCAGTGATTTGTGCGGGATATAATTGAAACTGACCTCTATCAGCTTTTTCTAATGAATTTCATTTTGTTCATATGGTACCATTATAAGAATGGAACTGAATATACTGTTTTCTATGTAATTGCGTTTGCGAGTTCAGTACTTATAAATATCGCCTATTTATTAGCACTGAAATTCCAAACAATTTTACGCGTAATAAGTGCTTGGAGGAAAACCGTAAGTGGGATGTTCGGCATTAGTTTTTCGACTTCCAGATGCGTTATAGAGCCGAGAAAATTCTCAAATTCTCATACTTCACAGTCAGCGACATTATTGACTGAGACTTCGATTGAAAGTTCAGTCAGGTTTGTCCGGGGCGATACTTCATATACAGATTAGATCTTCAGGGATTCGATGTTGATGTGTGTGTATTTTTCAGAAGGGACAAATGAAGCATCAAGCAACAGGATTCTGTCTTGACGTTGATGGACTCAAAAGTGGTGATGACATCGTTGCACGGACATGTGTCGCCGATAAAGCGTCACAAATATGGGTTTTTGTGAAGTTTTAAAAACTATCAAAGATTGTTTGCTAAATGGGGAGTCATTTATTATCGATGTAATGCAAGGCTTCACTTTAAATGAGCAAATGGAAGTTAATCTTGTAGTGGACATATTGCTATGAGGCGCACTTCTTTCCGGTCATCACTTCCGGTTCTGTATGAAGATTCGTTAGATGACTGCACTTTACGGAATGGTCAATACACCTGAATGAGGAAATATTGACGCTTCATTTATTCAGCTAAAAGTTTGACTCTTATTTAAATAACAAAATAAGACTTTAACTTATTTTAAGAGTAATTATTGGTGGATTTATAAATTTTTATGGATTGATTTGTATTAATCCAATCATTCATCATTATTTATTCGAAATCTTCATACTAATTCCGCCATTGTTTATCAATTAAATGGGTATTATTGTTTAATAGTATATGAGGCTTATAATAGCGAATAAAGATAAGAGTAATGAATGCAAATATTAGTACGAAAATGTTAACTCAGGAAGTTTTATGCATAAGTCGAGAGCAATTAACGAGATATGGAAAAATGTGGAAAAACATGAGATATGGAAATTGATAGAACTTTTTGATAGGAGCGGAAATGCTTAGGTTCTTCTGACATTTAAAGGTTTAAAATTCGATTGTACTATTAAAATATTATTTATATTTTTTTCTTATTTCTAATCTTGTAAATTATTCTTCTAATTTATGAGATATATATATATATATATATATATATATATATATATATATATATATATATATATATATATATATATATATATATATATATATATATATATATATATATATATATATATATATATATATTTATTTATTTATTTATTTATTTATCTTTTCTTGTTGATTGATTTCGGTTGCCTTAAATTATTTCTATGAAAGCATCGAATATGAAAGAAAATTGAAATTTGCATTCATATGCTTTCTATATTATTATCGTATTCCATCACAAATTTGCGTAGTTTTTTTTTATTTCGTCTTGAATTTTTCTACGCAATTATTTGCTGAAAATGAAAACGGTAGAGATGACTATTTTCGATTAATTGAAAAATAAAAAAATTGAAAAAAACTGCAAAGCGGAAATCTCTTGTAATATATTTTAATTGATTATTATTAGAAAATTTTCAACTTTGCCATTGTTTTGCATACATTTATGCTACGCATAGATGCATCGTTATGAATTCTCCAATCGTGCTCAAAATTGAGTTACTAAATAAAAGTAGCGAGAAAAACTTTTCTAATTTTTCTGGAATCTTGGTTTTATTATTATTATTATTATTATTGTTATTATTATTATTATTTATTGCTTAATTTTTTTGAGGCAAATAGAGTATATTACATCGATTTAGAATAGAATATGACCGATCGAGTAGTCGTTCTTGAAGTTTTATGGAACGAGTTCTTATTTATCTGTTGTTCAACCTTTCACGATTTGAATCGCATTGATCGGATAATCCCAAGCAAAAAAACCTTTGCGAGTATAGTTTTACTGAGATTACTTATTAGTTGAGCAAGAGGATTAGAAGGATTATGTTAGAGGACTACCGTCTTTTAAAAGTTATTGATATCCTGATAGCCGTTATGGATGGATTTTTTGGGATTCCTAGTATAACAATATAACTCGTAAATTTAACTAAGGTAAAATAACTAAGAATAGAAGA
This sequence comes from Ascaris suum, assembly GCA_013433145.1. Lineage (NCBI taxonomy): Eukaryota > Metazoa > Nematoda > Chromadorea > Rhabditida > Ascarididae > Ascaris > Ascaris suum. Next base: position 12,937,071 of record CM024171.1, on the reverse strand, counting down.
TGTGTTCCTATTGAATTATGATGCGCGATCAGTTGTTTTGCTGATATTATTGATAATATCAGTGAATGTTTCTATTATTGCAATGGTTATACGAGTGATTTGCGATATATCTAATCATAGAGATCCTATCTTTCGCTCTCTATCATTCCAAATTGTGATCTTTTCCGACCGAGTGCATATCTTATTCGCACGTCTCTTTATATTCTCTACTGTGATTTTGTTTTTTTTTTTTTAAATTTATTTATTCACTTCATTGTATTGATAAACTGCGTTAAGGATTGCAGTTAAATTTAATCCTATTGGCGACTGCAGCCACGACCAGGTTTAGTCCATCAAAATCCATCATGCCAACTATGGTTAGATAAGGCGACTCTTTGGCCGAGCCGAGCCAACACCAGCCACTCTTCAGAAACCAACTTTAACACATTTGAAGCATTAAAACCGTTTTTGGTAGTGGGATATGATGTTTGACTTGAACCTGGTCCCGGATCCGATGGTTATCGGAGTGGAGTTTAGCTCAAACTCTCGTCCCTAGACTCATATAATCAGTAGTCTCATTTTTTAATCATTAATAATATTTGCAATACTCTCAGCATTGAGCAAATATGGGATCACTTGGATGGGATATAAAATTGAAGAAAATAGATGAGTATAAACTGGAGAACGTGATCAATGTGGTCCCCATGTTTACTATTATGATATAGTGGTTTATATTTAGCCTATAGAATGAGGATGATTGAATTTATGAGGAATTCCATAGCATTTTTTTATTTGCTTATTTGCGGGTAGACTATATTGACTTATGCGAATCATCGTTCCAGAGGAAAATTTTTCGATGATGCTGAATTGATGTATAATTTGATTTTCAGAGAATTTTAGATAGGGCTAATTGTGGGCTATGTAGCATAGTATCTCATTAGCGCGTTGAAACTTTTATCGGTAATATATAATCGGGATACTTAGACCATATTTTTATTTTATTTATTGGTTGTTATTTCGAAATGTTTTCATTTATTTCCGTTTTTTTTTTTTGGGCAGTTGTATTTGCTTTTTATAGAGTGCCAAAAGAGATGATGGGAAAAGTGGAAATTGAGAGAAGGGAGGGAACGAGGATAGAAAGCTCTAACTGATTTTATATGAATGCCTAACAATATTTGTTTGAAAGTCCACATGTTCCTTTTCTTTTTGAGGATGTAGTAATATTTTGGTATATTGAATTCTGAAATTTCCTGGCAGAAGGGGGCAGGGGGGGTGGGAAAGCAGAGAAGAGGAGAGGAGTTTTTATGTCATATGACTCCATTCTGGCACTTTTAAGAGCAATTGTTGAATACTGTGATATTAGGTATTCGCTCAAAATAAACGCGTTTAAACCATTCGATTCGTCTCTTGTTATTCGTTCTCAACGACGCATCGTTTATCTCATAGATGATAGATGGTTCATTAAATACAATCTAAAATTCAATTTATTATTGTTTTATTTTTTTTTAATACTCGTAAATAAGTATAATTTTTTTAAAAGGAGCTAATAAATATTTTATATTTTTACTTTACAAGTTGAAAGAAAATTTTAATGAGAAAATTATTTGCAAATTATTTGAAAGTTTAGAGGCAATTAATTATGAGTGTAACAAAATATTTTTATTTTTTTTTTTTTAGAAATTCATAGTGTAAATAATCGAAGAATGATAAAATTTTATCAAAAATTATGTAGATTATCAGTGATAAATCGGTTTTGATCATTCGTAATTTAATATTCATATCTAGTAATCGAGGAAATATTTCATATAATTCGTTATGATACTTTGTTGATGTTTTTATAGCAAGTGTTATTGTCTGATGGAATCAACGGAAACGGAACAGAAATCGGCAATTTCAGCAAATGGTTTCGATCCAGATATTAAATATCCTCTTATTGTACAATATTGTGGAGGTATGTTCTCATTTATGTTTTTAAGTAATCAACCTACAATTAATGAATACCTTAATTAAGCGAATGGTAATGAAATGGACACATTGAAATATATTCCAAACGGATGAGGATCTGATCGTTTAGGATGCGAAGTTCGTATAGAAAAATGTAGCTTATTGGAGAGATTTGATAAATTCGCAGCGAAATAGAGCTTTTTTTTCTTTACGCTTTTTGAGTGTAAAATTCCTTTTTGCAATCCTTCAATCGTACTAAGCAAGATGAGCGATATGGGATCAACTTTTAGAGGCGAAGAAATGTGGAAAACAGGAAATGAGATTATAGGATTAGAGTCAATGATAGGCGATGGTTTAAAGGATAAATTTCTAAATAAAGAAGCATTTTGAATATGAGAGTTATTTTAGAGTGTTCAATGCCATTGGAATATTGTGAATATAGTGGAATAGCGGATCGATGCCGTAAATGGCTTGAGAAGAATATACCGTCGGAGTTGGAGCGTCTACAAATAGCCGAAGGAGATGAAGTTGCTGATGCCGAAAAAAAACATCAAAAACGTGGAGGCAAGGTTAGCTAATTATGTTAGCACTTTTATGATAAAATGGATTCTAGGTTTGTTTATAATCCTAAAAATGGCAAATATTCTTGCGGTAAAAGAGATTAACGGATTTGGGGAATTGTTTCGAGGTCATGCTCAAGAGAGAGCTCGATAACTCAAAGCATGAAGGCTGACTCAAGGTCGGTCTCTTAGATTTTGACTGCTCCTGATTGGTTAAGCGGTCACCGAAGATGAATCGATAAATCTTTAGGACACCGAAAATGACAGAAAGGTTGAATTAAGGTTTATTTCTTGCTATATAACGTTTCAAAACATTGAACGCTTGTTCAACTTTGCATGATTTTTTTTCTTTTTTCTTAATTGCTATTAAATGATGATTCAGTGTGGAAAGAAAAGTTTGCAAATGAATGCATTGAAGGGTTCAAAACCGATGAGTGAAAAGGTGGCAGCGGGCAAGAAGAAGACAGCTCTACCTGCAAAAGTGACATTGCAAAGGGCACCTCGTGGCAAAAATAAATCTGTTACAGTTATTAAAGGACTTGCAACATTCGGTTTGCGCTTTTTAAATGATTTCTTCTTCTTCTTTTTTTTTTTTTTTTTCGATATTACTAGAATAAATCGCTAACTTTTTGTAAATAATTTGAGATATTTAACGTTGAAAGTGGGTTATCGATATTATTAACTATTGGCTTACGTGGCCATGCTAGGCTCATTATTTAATTATTAATTGACATTACTATATCAATAATAATAAATGCCCACCCATTAGACGTACTTTTCAGTTTTCTTCTCATAGATTATCGCACTCTTTAGGGCAGTCATCAATGAATTCATTGCGGATTTTTCCTGCTAGCACTCAACCTGAAATATTTTGCTGCAAATGAATTTTTTAAATTATAATTGCTATGAAATGAATTTATTCTTGATCCATAGGCAAATGATACGCATATAATTATCTAGAATACGATTGTGTTATATTGTTAAATGTTCAGATGTAGATCTGAAAGCAGCAGCGAAATTCTTTGCGGGACGTTTTGCATGCGGATCATCAGTGACCGGCATCGATGAGATAGTCGTTCAAGGCGATGTTAAAGACGATTTATTCGATATTATCACCGAGAAATGGCCACATATTGATGAGGAATCCATCGAAGACCTTGGCGATCAGAAACGTTGAACTCAAATCGTAGATAGATGCCAGGATAGAAAGGAGGGGGGAGCAAATGGTACTTGGAGGTACTGAGATGGGGAGCATAGAAAAACTAGTGCATTTTGAGAAAAGAGAGAAAAGTTTGCGATGAATTCATGCAACTATCATGCGACCATCTTAAGTTTAATGACTTTATCAACCGATACGAAGCCGAAAACAATATCTTTTATCGTAGATGGCGCATTCGATCCTGTTTTATCACCATTATCTGCAATTATATAATAGATGGTCGGTCAATCAAATTGTTTTTTTTTTTCTTCTGCAATGTTTATAAATTATCTAATGAGTTTTCATTGAAATAATTAAAGTGAATTGAGAGCATTAAAATGAGTTATATCGCCAACGAAAATAATAGAGAAATTCGGGATCCATCCGCTATTGCAACTATTCGTAGTGAATCTCAACGTTTTCCCTTTTAATTCATCTTTATTTCTTTGCGATAATTCGATGCTATCAAAGCATTCTCACTTTTGCTTTTATTTTTATTTTTTTTTTTTTTTGCAGCAATTACAATAGTAGTTGAAATGTGATATATAATTACAAAAAAAAGGCATAGTTAACGATAGAGAGAACTGATGAACTGATGTTTTGGTCATCGAATAGCTTCCGGTCATCGAATAGTGTCCGGTGATTAGAAACGATTTGAGCATCAATTTAGCACTGAGTGATCACTTCGACGGATCGATGAGCACTTCCGCCGATCAAGTTTTTACAGTTTTAAATCATTGCCAATTATGAAGAAAAGTTTTATTTTCTTTTTTTTTCTCCCCACATAAATGAAATATAAATATGCTATATAGGATGGAATGCACGTTATTTTAAAGGTGTTTTTATTTGGGAATAATTTAATTCTGCACAGGTGAGGAATTAATTCACAGGTAAATCGTTGAGGAGGGGGAAAAAGGTATCGAATTAAGTAGATTGTAGTTTCTCTTGATTATTTGCATGTTACTTATTTGTTTATCATCGAAATTTTACTCGAATATATTTACTTTTGTTGATGTTGAATTTTTTTTTTTTTCATCGGTTTCCATAGAGAGAGGATAATTTTTTTTTTTTTTTTTGAATTTTAATATCATATTTTGAAATATATAAATAAATCGTTTTTATATTCACTAAAATTTGAGTTGAAACATGAAGCATTAAGGTCATTATATTTATGCTTAAATCTATTCAGATATTTCTTGGCTTATTGCAATTGTATTTAATAAAAATTTTCACCCGTTGAATTTCGTTAATTTATTGCACAAATCGTCAAAATCGATTTATGCATTTTTATTTTTTATTTTTTTTATTTTATTATTATTTTTTTTTTTTTTTTTGTGAAAGTATATAAAAGAGATCAACATTTAGAGATTCCACTTAGAGACTTTATTACAAATATATAAAACGTTGTGTTAGTGACAATTAGGGACAGCTAACCGCAAGGCATTAAAAAGTTCTTCTCTTATAACTATCAGCAGGATATAAAAGGTACTCTTCGAATTACTCCCAAAGCATTAAAAAATACTCCAGCATCTGGAAAGGAAAAAAGTGCGAGGTGATAAATCAGCTTAATATGGCTTATGCGGGGAAATTCATTCAAACTCGACATTAATTTCTATTTGATTTTCGTCAAGTGAAGGTGGAGCAATTAATTCCTTTAGAATTAAGTTTGTTTTTTTGGGAGGGGGAGGGGGAGAGGGGACGTGATGGAATAAAAGCTAGTGAGTTTGTGTAAAGGAACAACGAATGTGAAATTTCGCGAATCTCCGGAGTACATGTGGAGTGGCAAAACGGCCGTAATCAAGGTGTTCACCAAGATACCTGTGGCGGCAGAGATAAATTAAAGGAATCCTTGGAGGGTGTACGGCAAAGGCGGATTCAGCTATTTGGTGATATCACGCGGATGTAGTATGACGGATTAATGGAGACGCCTGATTTCCATAAGCCACAGGCAGGTTGAAAATAAAGAAGAGAAAAGAGCCGACCAGCCTGGAGAAAAATCCCTCAAAGTGAACTTAATGCCAGCCGTATTTAATTAGGTCATACAAGAGATGATGGCAGAATCAATCAACGATAAGTGGCTGCGCATAGTCGATACGCATGCAGATAATCGGGGAAAATGGAGATGTACATCCCTACGACTGTCATATACCCCTCAAATTTACGCATGCTGATACGATGCGGTTCCGCTTAGTAGATACAAATTCAATACGGCGAAGAGTGGAACGTGTGTATGAACATTGCGCGCACTTGGCTGAATATCATGGAGTTTGGGTCCCCTTGGCTAAATACCATGAATTCGGATCCATTTGGTTGAACGTCATGAACATTAGGTCTAATTGGCTGAATGTTATTAGCGTTAAAGCGGACGAGATCGCTTAAAATTTTTACTCTCAGTGAAACCTATCGTCTCATTTTTGCTTTTAAACGGCTGTCATTTGTAGTCAACGCATGAGTGGTATGCCGATGTCTCATTTTGCACTTTTTGATGTTTTTCTCTTTGTGATATTATCTTTTCTTCGTTTCTTTTGAAAAATAAAAAAAAAAAGAAAAACTTTTTTATTAATGGCGCAAATGGATGGAAATCGAATTCGGATGAGATTTTAATAAAATCTTTTAGCGATTATTCACTATTTGTTGATAACATATAGAATTTACAAGTTGTCACAAATAACGAGTAATATCTTTGGTTGAATTGATTTCACTATAGTATACTTTTATAAGTTAGTTTTTTTTTTTTTAAAGCAAATCGATGGAATAATTGAATAGACGATTTTTAGCCGTCAATGAAGTTTTTTTTTCTCGTTAATTTATTTATTCTGTTATTTTAAATGTTTTTACGATTTTAAATTTCTTTTTTTTTGTTTGTTTGTTTAAGGATTTTTTTTTTACTTTCTTTTTGTATTTAAATAAATTTTTAAATTTTTTATCACCTAATTAAAAATTTCAGCAAAAATTTCGCAAACGCTGAGGTATTATTTTAGAATAATGAACTATAATAAGAATATAGATGGAAATCAGAAATAAATAAATAAATAAATATTTCAAAAAGTCGTAAAAAAATTGGAGAAAAATTCTTATAAATATATAAATTCAAGTATCTTTTATATATTTCCATCATTTATATCAATATCGCCAAGTAAAATCTTTTTTTTTTTTTTTTGCGGTATAATGAATGAACCTAACAACTTATCTGTGCTAAGTTTGGAAATTTCCCTATAAAATTTAGCTTATGATTGATAGGTTGTAAATTGTTGCTCGTGAAATTAATGTGAGAGGATAGGGAAATTTTCCGGAAATGACGTTGCTGATGTATGATGTGGTTAATAAAAGATTCCGTTGTTAGTGCTTTTTTTTTCGATATTAACCATCAGTTGATGATGTCTGCAGACGTTGGCCGACTTGGCCGATTTTCTAAGCAACGACACTTGAAGGATAAAAAAAAACAACAAAACTACCCTTAGGCTAAATATGTCTCCTTCTTTATTCGTTTCTCGTGTAGTATACCCTTTTCAAAGTTCACGTTCCGTATTCGTTTTCTTCACTCTTCCATAGGTAAAAGTTCGAGCTCATCTGTTACACTTTTGAAGTTGCAGCTAATAGTTCATGAACTTCTCGATGTGCTTATAGTTGGATTATTTGTGGTCGTGATAATGAGGTCTCTAACTTGGCGTCTTTCATTATATCGTCGCAAAAATAGATTCTTGAATACATTCGTGGCGATTGTTCTCCTATTCAGTATTTACGTATTCTTTTCGCCGAAATGGGAAAAGACCTTTAAAGTCGATGATGTCAGGTGAGTGCAATCATTATTGCTTTGAAAATTTTTAAAAAGATCTCACAAATACACAGAGAATAGATATGGAGACCTCTTCGAAGGGGACAGAAGGAGAGAGAAGATCTTGCGAGAGGTATGTGCCATGAAGTTGTATTGGAAGGTTTAAGAAAGAAATCAGTGTGTGTGTGTGGGTATGTCGTACAATTCAAAGAGATTCTATACCTAGATGCATCAAGGACTAGTACTAGTAAGCTTATAGGATGAAATTGGTATTACTTTAGTTTTTAACGATAGCCAAATGGTATACTACGCTCAGTTAGTGGCGGAATATGAGTGGCGAAACGCTTCAAATATATGGGTGCCAGTTTATTTTTTGAACGTTGACCCAAGTTTTGCTTTAGATTATTGGTGCTAGTGGAAAAAATAATAATGATATTTTTTAGTTCTATATATATATATATATATATATATATATATATATATATATATATATATATATATATATATATATATATATATATATATATATATATATATATATATATATATATATATATATAGAAAATATGAGTCACGGATACATGAACAGTTAATTCCATTGTTTCTCATGTTTATCGACATTTTTATGGATTTTGAGCATTTGCAAATTGCAAATTGCAATTTTTACAACAAGTTATCACACACAATTGATTGATAAAGAAATTATGCAAGAACATGAAAATTTTATGATCAAATAGAAATAAATCAAAGTTTTAGCTTCAAAAAAAAATTTTTTTTTTTGATAAACAGCTCATTTTGAACCTAAATTGCTTAATCTTTTTTTTTCTTAATTCTTCCTAACTCATTCCAAAATTAATTCGTTTTCTTTTCGCCAGCTTATTGGTGATGGAATGAGGTGGGGGGGGGGGGGGGGGGGGGGGGAGGGGGGAGGGAGGTCGGGGAAGGGGTAAGGGGGGGGAATGCAGTTTGAGGGAAACTATCCGTTCTTATTTCCTGAAATTTCGTCAAATTTTTCGCTACAATATTCGAACTTTTCTTTGAATCTAAAAAATATTAATACTTGAAATTACTTGAAATTTTTTGGGAAATTTTGTGGGAAATTCACTTTTGTGGGAATTTGTGGGAAATAATTTTGTGGGAAATTCACTTCAATATTGCGTTTTTTCTTTTTTTTTTTTTTCTTATAATAAAAATCGCTTTTGATTAATACTTGAAATTTAAAAAAAAAAGAAAATTAAAAGAGTGAATTTTTATCGCTTTTATTTCCTCTTTTAGGGAAATATTTTGTTGTACAATGAAATCATTTTCAGGCATTCAATAATGAAGATGAAACGAAGAAAAATGATACATATGATTCCGAATTATTCGTTTCCTCGTGATGGACCTGGTGAAGAGGGAAAATCGGTTGATTTATCACCTCGAGAGGCGGCTCTCGGTAGAGAACAAATGAAGCTATGGTTTATGAACGTTATTGCAAGGTTTTTATTTTTTATTTCCCCCCCCCCCCCCCACTATTTTAAAGCTTTTTCTTTTTTATTATATTCTTTTTTTTTTCTCTCTATATCACTTTATATTTTGCAATTTTAAATTAAATTATATCTTTAATTTTTTTACTAAAATCTCTTAGGAGGGAATAATTTGATTAAATTATTCCACTTTATATGGTGGAATTATGATAAAATGATGGGATAAAATTATTCAGGTAGGTTTTTGATATATATATATATTTCATCAGTTTCGCGTAAGGCACCATTGCTATTTCAGTACTTAAGAAAGGCTTTAAGGCTAGTGCCACATGGAAACTCCAATGGACGAAATCACTTGAAATGACTTCAGCTTATCTCTATTGCAGTGATAAGATCAGTCCGGATCGTAGCATTCCGGATTCCCGATCGGAAGCATGTATCGCGAAGCAATATGATAAAGAGCTACCGAATGCGTCGGTAGTGATCATTTTCACTGACGAGGCATGGAGTCCTCTCTTGCGCACCGTTCATTCGGTTATTAACCGGTCTCCGCTACACCTACTTCATGAAGTGATTCTCGTTGATGACTTCAGTCAAAGAGGTAGGCGATCTTTTCGGGAGCTGTTTATTTATTTGAATTTAATAATCAATGCTTGAATTTTATAGCGTTCATTTGCGCCACATGACGTTTGCGCCACTACCACATACTACAAGAGAATGAAGTAAATAGGTTTTACTATACTATAGTATTTTATGCGCAAATCTTTTCACTATAGCTTATGCATTGTTACTGCGTAATCAGCATATGCACTATGCTATGGCATATGTAATCAAACATACTCAGTTCAGCTTGCATATTTCCTCTCGTAGTTAATTTCCAAAATTAAATCCCCTCTTCATCATTCTATTTTAGTGGAAAATCTCCGAATGATTTAATCATATTTCTGAGAGGTGTGGTTGAAATTGCTAATTGGAATACCATGTCTCTTAATCAAGCCTGGTTCAAAGATTTTGAGGAATTGATCACTTCGGATGGTTCTATTTGAAATGAAACTATATGCAATCTTTTGATGCATCAGATATGAATGATAATTAATCAAGGTGTAAGCTATAGCGGCTGTCTCTTCAATTTTGCTGTTTATGTAGTTTTGAAGATCTGCAATGAATGATGCAATATTTGAGGATATGCAATGAGGGTCTGTCTGAACCATAGTTGTATAAAAGAAACTAAAAAAGTGGTAGCGCGATTAACGGAAAAATTCATTTTTTTTTATCATGGAGAAAAATTTTTTAATATCTTTTGGATAGGAATTTATTGAAATTTGATGAGAACATTTCAGAAGAGTTGAAAGGGAAATTAGACTCATATATCGAACGTTTTGGTGGCATTGTTCATTTGCTTCGTTTAAAAGAACGGCAAGGATTGATCAGAGCAAAGCTTGAAGGTGCTAAAGCCGCAACAGGAGAAGTGATTATATTCCTCGACTCACACTGTGAAGCAAATCAAGGATGGTAACGCTTTAAATTTTCTTTCATATGGAATTACACCGACATAGGTTTAAATCTTTCCGATTATAATACGAGCTGTAACACCAAGGAAAATTCATTTTGTCGATTTGATGCATTATTGATTGATATCGATTTGATGCATTGTTGATTGATATTATTGGTACCTACCTTCCAAATTCGCCCTATTTTCTATTTTAATTTCTTCGCGTTCTACCTCTTCGACCCCTATCTAATTGTTGTCATTGCAAGGATTTTTCATTGCTAAAGCAGCAGTGTGATTTGAAATATGATTTGAAATTCGGTCATCATGCAATTAAACAGCATTAATTTAAAACGCAAGGTGAAATCAGCTTATCCGTTGAGGTTAGAGGGCTATTTATTTGAGGTGAAGAAGCAAGGATTATTGCTTTGCAGTGAAGAATCTCAACGTTTTCTTAATATTTAGCTCTTTAGCTGCTAACGAAGAATATTGGCTGTTTGAATTTAGCCTCATTTCTTCCTCCTTTCCCCACCCCCCCCCCTCCCCTCCTCCTCTCCTTATAACGTTATACTGTGCTTTATCAAAGTATGACCCATGTATCACGAAAGCGTCGTATAGACGACTCGAACTCTGTAAATGACATTTGCTTATTGTGGTCGTTGAACGAAATATCTCATATTTAATTAACAAAATTCCTTAGAGGAGAGGGGGGAAGATGATAGAATGAGATTAAATTCAAACAGAAACTTATGCTCACCTTGTCCACTTTGAGTCGATAACGATTGACCTGTAATGTGTTAATCAATGATAAGGTTATTCAGTAAGGTGTTTTTGGCACTCATGGTAAATGATTAAAGGTTGGAGCCGCTATTGCAACGTATTAAAGATAAGCGTACCGCTGTTGTATGCCCCACTATTGATGCGATTTCCGATAGTACAATGCAATACCTGGGTGGATACTCGTCAGGTGCGCCATTCTTTTTATTCACTCTTTAAAGTTTTCGTTGTTTTATTTGTTTGTTGAGATGCTTCGAGCATTTTTATCATCCTCTTCGTCTTTGAATATAGTTCATGGGTGAGTTAATTGCTCTGAAATGGCTACTATATTTGTTGTTATATTGTTGAGTATTTCAATGCATTTAATGTTAACGATTTACTGTGTTGGTAGAATCGTATAGGTTGTAGGCGGTAATTAACTTCTCAACCAATTTTCTTTATTTTCCGTTTTTAGAGTCGGATTCTATGTGAAAGGCATCAAATACATGAGATTGTTTCGTCTTTTAAATAATGCTCACATGGCTAAAATTGTTCAATGTAGCAAAATTTTTCCTGGGGGGAGGAAGAGAGGATAGGGGAGGAGTGGAGTATTTGGGAGGGGGGAGGGGAAGAAGGTGGAGTAGAGGAGGAGAAGGAATGGAAGATTTTTTTCTTAACTTCATTCTTGAATATCTTTGTTGTTTTTGTTCGCTAAAGAACGATCAGGTTGAATCGTTAAGAAGGAGAATGTTTCATTTATTATCCTCTTTTTGTTATTTTCATTTCGATTTTATTCATCTTTTTTTTTATTTACTAATATTGAGTTGATTTTTTACGTGGAAAATATTCAACTTCACTACAACTTATCATGTTTTACAACTTGATAGCATGAACTTTTTATTAAGGAGTCGGTACCTTTTGGTGGAGTTTACATTTCAAAATGGATCCTTTACCTAGACATGAGGTTGAACGCAGGAAGAATCCAGAAACTGATCCAATTATGTGAGTTTGCGCATTTTATTTAATTATAAATTGAAAATGAATTCTTTATTGTCGAAGAATTTCCTTAGTAATTGCTATCTATTCACTGATAAAAGTTAATGATGCACGAGGACTTGTCGAGACTTTTTTAAAATTTGTTTTTTATTTCTAGAGGGGAGTAATATCGCCTACAGCTGGTACGATAGGCGTTTTTACAACTCCACATATTAGGCTGATTAGTTCCATATATTGCCAGCAAATAATAAAAAATGCACAAGTTTTTTGTCCATATTCTGAGTTGTTTGCACAACCATTTATGCATAAAAAAAGACTCGTTACAATGCATTATACAAATTTATATTTGTAAGGAGCATTATGATGACAATTTTATAGAATATCGACAGCGAACAACTCGTTATGTCGGTCGCTCTCTGTATGTCTGTGTGCTTGTATGTATGTATATGAGAGGTGATCTCATTTAACTTATCAGAATGGATAAGAGCACAATGGGTTTATCTAGGGTCAAAGAAGTGACATTTCCAAGGTGATTTTTATGAACAATGTGGAACGACCGGGGTTCAAAACAGCCTTACAAAGAAAGAGGAATGCTGTGGTACCTGGCGACACGTTGAATGAAAACATGACCTAGTTTCTTCAAGATATCCACCTATGGCAGGCGTTCTTCACTTGTGCTAATAATTTCCCAGCGGAGAGCATTTTCTTGATTTTATTATCTAAATTTGTTTTGTTGCCTTAAAAATACATCCTTATGTCTTAGAACCTGTTGCAGGTATGGCATAGGTTTCTTATAGCTTCCTGCGATCGATCTTAAGTATGGGATAGGTTTTTTCTTATACCTCACATGCGTTGACAGACCTTAAGAGTGGTAAACGAAATAGCAAAAGCGCATATCATATTTGGCGCATTTTCCAACTGTTATTATGTTTTGTTAGGTGCATAGGTGCTTTATGGCTAATTCATATCTGCGCATGGCTATAATGTAAAATTTGATGCGATTTGATTATATTTAAGGGATCCGAAACCCATTTAAGGAACGGATTACTCATTGATGATTTATAATTACGATTGATTTAGTAAAAAATATTGATTGATTATGTTTTATTACTTGTTGGCAAATTATAAGAGTATTTAGTGTGATCAGTGGATTTTGCGGAAGTATATCATACGCCAGCTAGGCGCTATTGAGTTGTGTTTCCTTATTTAATTGTCGCTTAACCGATATGAATTTGCCAAATCTGGTCATTTACGAAATGCATGAGAATTTTTTTGTGTTACCTGAGGTAATTCTTTTTTTTTTTTTTTTGAAATGGATGAGTGAACCTGAGACTCAATAAAGGAGGTTATTATAAGTATATTTTACACAAGTCAAACCTCGTGACTTCAGCCTCCGAGTTCAAACTACGAGAGACGATGCTGTTTTGCCTCTTTTTTTTTCGCAAATATTTTGCGTTTTGCAAATATATTGCAATTCACATTATGCAATTGTTGTAGAAGTAGAATTTTGTCTCGAGTTGGAAGCTTTTCGGGTATTTAAAGCAATTTTTGAATATACTCCCAAAAATATGAAATTCAAATATAAGCATGTCGAGTATTTTACCTTATAAATTAAAAAGGTTTACCTGTATTCTTTTATCGTTGCTCTTTAACACCTGTATTATAGAGCAATAATGCATATATATTGATTGCTGAGTTTATTCGTACTGAACTAAATTATATCCACGTTTGATGTGAAATTTTGTTTTACGCTTATTAGATGAAATTATTTTTCGTTGAAACGTCTCTGTTTTTTTTTTCGAATTTTCGAATGCATATTATCGGAGCAGAAAAGAGCATAGATTCATTGCTTAATATTTAAATAGTCCACTTTATTGGAAGTACATTTTATCATTATCAGGTGGGGGAGGGGGGGGGGTGGAATTGGTCTCTGTGGGGGATAAGGAAGGGGGAGGGGCGTTTCGATGAAGCAGTTAGTCTTACGTCATACGGTCTCTGAAAAGATCGAATAGTTATTCGATCTCGTTGTATCATAGAAGTGGGATTTATTAATGTTCTTTGCTGCGTATAACTTTTAATCACCGTACAAGTTTGCCAAAAATGTAGCACGAAAGCACAAATATCATTGTTGCCTACTATAATGGAGATTCGTCTAAAATTGAGTGAGGTTTTTCTTCTTCAGGTCACCAACGATGTCCGGTGGTTTATTGGCAGCAAATCGAGAGTATTTCTTTGAAGTCGGCGGATATGATCCGGGTATGGATATTTGGGGTGGTGAAAATCTCGAAATATCATTTCGGGTTCGACTTTTTTCATTACAATTTTTATTTTTATTTGCGTTGATATTTGAATTGTTTTCTTCACACACATACAAAAAAAAAAGAACGATTTGTTTGAATTCTTTACAAAAGAATGAAAGAGAGTGATTTATTTCAAATGTATCTCATTTAATAATTTTAGGCAAAATAAGAAATATTTTTTAGTATCGTTTTTAATAGTAATGTTGATAACTCAGATAACAATGTAGAGATTTTTTAGTTGATTTTATTTGATTAGAAGCAGTGTTTTTTGCTTTAGAAACTCGTAATATTCAAATTTATACGATGATCGCCGATGGCATTCTTTCTGAATTGAAAGTTTTTCGTGAGATGTAATGTTGATGTGGATTCATGTCATTGGAAAATAATATCAGCTTTGTATGATATGTTCAGGTGTGGATGTGTGGAGGAAGTATCGAGTTTATACCGTGCTCTCATGTAGGCCATATTTTCCGAGCAGGACATCCATATAATATGACTGGTCGAGGTGGGAATTTGGATGTTCACGGCACAAACTCGAAGAGATTGGCCGAGGTGTGGATGGACGATTACAAACGACTCTTCTATGTGCATCGCATGGGGCTCGTGGTATGACTTGGCGCTTCACTTTCAAATTATTTTCGTAACTTAGGGTTAGTATCTGGAGGGGGCCGCTGCTCTATGGAATGATGAACTATATCCCCCCTTCCCCCTCGGCAGGAACGAAGGATTTTTTGCCCCCCCCCCCCGAGTCCCTTCTCGGGAGATGGTGGAGACAGTTTGAGCCCTCGGAATCCCAGCGGGGGCAGGAGGATTATTTAATCGCAGGAACCCTTGCGATCCAAAATTTATGGTTCTTTTAAGTGCGGGAGCCTCCGCGGGGAAATGGCGATAAACTTCGAACACTACTTAGGGCATTTAAGAAAACCCTTTCAACAAATCATCAACGTTTTGCCTCGGAGATTTGGGAACAGTACCATATGCAATGAAGTATTCAGATTTTTATCTCTTGATATCCATCGTTGTGTACGGCTCAGTTGATAGCTTCTAATTCCTCTTCCCCCATTTAAAGCCATAGACAACGTATGTCGCTGTTGAGAGTCGAAAACTTTCCGTTTTGCGTGCTCTTACTTGTTTACAAGTTAATGGGATTTGCTCAGAGTTGTTTTGCGGTCATGAGTTCCTAGAAGGATGTTGGTCATTCAACAGGGGAAATGTTTGATTTGTGGATGTGCATTGAAGGATACAGATGTGGGCGATTTATCAGAGCGGAAAGCATTGCGCCAAAGGCTTCGATGTAAATCATTTAAATGGTATTTGAACAATGTAATACCAGAAAAATTTATTCCCGACGAAGGTGTGAAAGCATATGGCTCGGTGAGTTATGCATGTTTATGTCATTCTCGTGCTCTGTTTACCTCATCCTTCAGAAAGGAACATATTATGCAGATATGGTTATTATAGGTAATTGGTGAATGAATAGCAAGAGAAGCGTAAAACAAACCAAGAAGGAGGTGATGAGAGATGAAAAGTTTGGATGATTTTTGATAGGGATATCTCAATTGTTTAGTCTCTCTTTCTAGAAAATCTATGAGGAAAATGAGCTACAACTTGGGGTGGATATTTTGCAGCTTTTTGCAATTAATTCTTATGTTTTTCAACGTATTCCTTTCCTTGCTTAGGTAGTGATAAAGTATATTGAAGGTGAGAATTGGTCTTTTGCAGAAATATTGGGATGATCCTTCGACCTGTCGATTGTTAGATTGATTGTGAACTTTCCTCATTGCATTGTGATTCTCTTTCAAAAGAATTGTTACAGTTTGCGCTAAATACTACTGTGAAAACGTATCTAAAGTAACATGTGAGAGTTTGATCTCTCTTTTCTTTTATCTCTAATTTTCGGCTACGTGTACAACCGGAGAGTCAGGAGATTGGCCTTTAAGGATCACAATCCACTCTATCACATCATTCGATCATCGTATATCATCTAACTACCATCTTCCTTCTAGGTACTACAGTCCATCTCTAGCCTTAGATATGCACTAATTCGGCATATGATGTGGTTTTTCTTCTTTATTACCGAGATCTGCGGCTTCCTTTGCCATCCAGGCGAATCTTGCATTCTTTTCCTCGGACACAAAGGATAAGGGATAGAGAATAAGGATCTGCAAGTTTTCGAAACTGGGAGTGCAATCGAAAATTTCAAGCAGACGAGCATAGATCGTAAATGAGGCATTGCTCAGAAATACCCAACGCTTTTATATGCTGATGAGCACCATAGCTATGTCTTTCTATGCTTGCTGAGCTAATATATTTACTTGTTACGCCTTTTGGGCTGAAAAGGTTCCGCAAAGATGGTAGAAACGCGAAGCGAAGTAGTGGCCTGGTGGATAAGTACATTCCTCTTCGGATAGCGGAAGAACTGGATTCCTTTTCCCTCTGCCGGTTGCACTTATTGCTTAAATCTTTCTACCCGCACTGATGAATCGCTTAAATCGGTTGTATTATTCGAGCAGGTGAGAGGTGCAGATAGTCAACTGTGCCTCGACACTCTTCAGAGGTTGGAGAACAAGGGCACTGTTGTGTTAGGAATATATTCTTGTCAATCGGGAGGAAGTTCTTCTCAGGTTATTTTTTATATTTTCACGTACTTATTTTTATTTAGTTTATTCGTTGATAATATTGTACTTCCTTAAACGTAAATTGAGTAGCTGATGAGAGGGACTTTGGGCGGAAAAATATTCAAGGTGAGGGCAGATCTATGGGGGAGGGGGGAGGGGAGAGGGGAGGGTGAGGACCTCGCACCATTCTCTCTAATTAATTGCAGTTTTATGTTCTGCATAAAAGCTTGGCGAAATAATATTGTGCCTATGAACTCAAAAGGTCCACATAAGCATTCCAGCCCACGTTAACTTTCCCATGCAAATGTTGCATGAGGAGTTTTTGTTTTTTTTTTTCAATACTTTTTGCAATTTTCATTAGTGTTTTGATTTAAAGGGTAAAGCAAAAAATTGTTTCGAAGTTGGAATCTGCAATATATATGCGTTTTTTTTCTCGAAATTACCAGGAATACGCGTTATTTATAAGTAACTGACCATCTCTGGGTTGCTAACTTCTGACGGCCGTCGTTGTTATCGCTCTAACTACTTTTTCCAGTTTCATCATCCGTAGTGACATTGGTTGATGGCAGTACTTTCTAGTATTGACACCCGCCACGATCACGGCTCTCATTGGAAACACTTGAGTGCTTATAGACTCCTTTGTTTTATCAAGCGGACGGGTCTCTAGCCTTGTGTTTTGGAGAGATAAGGCGTTAAAATTATTGACTAATGTGGCAATGAGTGCAGATGTTCTCGTTGAGTGCAAATGATGAGTTGCGACGTGAAGCGACATGCGTTGATATCGATATGAAGCGACGCGCCGATACACAAGAATCCGAACCGAGGTATAACGCTCTATTAGTGGAATGCAACGAGGAGAGGATAATCCGTTTCAAGCACGAAAAGGTAAATGTCTTTTCAAATAATGGTTTATTCACTTGAACAAAAGGCTTACATGAATATATGATTTTATTAAAGA
Source organism: Ascaris suum (assembly GCA_013433145.1). Lineage (NCBI taxonomy): Eukaryota > Metazoa > Nematoda > Chromadorea > Rhabditida > Ascarididae > Ascaris > Ascaris suum. The sequence goes on along the minus strand of CM024171.1, from coordinate 12,919,032 downwards.
GATAAACTCGAGCATTATTTAAGAAATGGCTTATACGTAGCATTTTTTTAAATTGTTTTCAAAGAGGAATACCAAAGGCAAGTTAGAGAGCGACAAAGATAGAAATTGAAAGAGGAATACCAAAGACAACCGAGAGAATGATAAAGATAGAAATTGAAAGAGGAGTACCAAAGGCAACTGAGAGAGCGGTAAAGATAGAAATTGAAATGTTTCGAAATTAAATTGAAATGATTACAAATTGAAAATTAAGCGTTCCAAATGTGGTCGTTGCATCCTGTGTAAGAATATCGCAAAAATAAAACCTATTGGTTAGATCTCAGATTTTCATTGAAATTTATATAGAAGGATTTCTCGATATTTTAAACGCGGATATCGATTTCATTTCTGGTCATGACCAGATCCAGGACTTCTAATCGCTTAAGAAGCATGCATAGATCCTCGCGGATTTCGCTTTCGTATTATTACCATAATTTTTTTTGAAGGGAAGGGGTGGTTTTTCGACCAGGTTGAATACTGATGTGGATCTTTTTTGATTGCGGAAGGAAGAGAAGAGAGAAATTAGAGGTCCTAGGCTCAGAGCCAATAAAGTGTATACTTTGGAGCGAGTCATCCTAATTTGCAATCGAAAACTGCTGTTTCTGCAACATACATCTGCCTTTGAAAATTGCGAATTACTTGAGCTCCTTCAATAGTGAACTTATTTGTACATATTTCATTGCTTTCGTTTATGAGAATTGCTTTGGACATAAATGCCTCCTCAGAGATGGTTACAGCCAGGAATAAAGTCACAATTTACTTAACAGATTCTTAATAGAAATCTGAGAGTCAAATCTATGGTACTTCATAGATGACACTGAGAGAGGGGTGAATAGAGAGAGGGGGTGAAACGTCGAAAGTTCTCGTATAGCCTAAAATTAGGTCGGTATCCGCGTTTTGCATATCTTTCCTATGCAAAAACTTTAATCGTTGCTGGGTGAAGTTTAACGATTGCAATGCTAACAAAAGTATTTCCCACATACTTGAATTCGACGGGCAAAATGTATAGACTGCATCCACTTCAGGCCTAAAATTAGCTATAACATTTTAGCCTAATTGTCCTCTTGAATACAGTAGGTTACATTTCTTCGAATATTGTTGGAAAAGAGCAAATGCTTCATTGAAAAGTAATTGGGATGGACAATTACTAAAGTGCTATGTTATGCGGTGATGAGAATCTAATTTTTCATTTTCTTTTCGATGCATTCAAATGAGAAAAAGAATTGCAGCAGAATAATTTAATTTTTTATCGCTAATTTTTTGAACTTACAATGTACTTTTAGAATGAAATATGATAGTAACCATAGAACGAGGCAATTTTGTAGAAAATATTTAAGACTTCGGAATGGGGGGGGGGAGTATATTGAAAGTAATACTGTTTTTTGATAAAGTGAACTGATTTTTATTCTTTTTTTTTGCATAACTATTTAATCGTTTCAAATAATTTTTCGTCGATTTGCTTTCCAATTTCCTGCTCTTATATATTTTAAATCTTTTTTTTTTTGATTTCAGTTCGGTGCGTTGATCCATCTGAGATCGGGATTTTGTCTCTCTTATAAAGGATTATCGGATGGTAAAGATATCTATTTTACGAAATGTATTCCCGATGATGACACACAGAAATGGATCTTCAGTAAATATTATGATTGAAGATGATTCAATAACTTCAATTAGAGATTTGTTATCATTGCCTAAATAGGCGGTTGTATTTTTCAATTGTTTTCACTTATGGATATATCGTCGAATATTTGATTTGAAGGTTCATTGTATCACTTGCTCTAAATAGCGATCATATCGTTTATTGTGGAATAAATATCCTATGGGGTTGAAGGAAAGATTTCGGTGGATGAGGAGCTGGAGGGGGGGGGGGGGAGTGGACTTTTTTGAGGCTATGAAGTATTTATTATACTTTGTAGTAGTCGTATAAGGTGGGATGATATAATTATTGTTGTTGTCGACAAAGGTCGAAATTTAAATTAATTGCATTCTTAAGTACGTAGAAAATTATATGAATAAATTCTTCACGTATCATTTTTATGCAACGAAAATTTTGCGGTTTGTATAAATTCTTTCAAAAGTAAATAAGTAAGTAAGTAAATAAATAAATAAATAAATAAATAAATAAATAAATAAATAAATAAATAAATAAATGGAATTAAATTATTAATATATGAGCGCCATAAATTTCAATTTGCCTTTATTCGATGCCTTAGAATTGTTCTCATTTAATAAACTTTAAAAAAAAAACAACTAACATTTCCAAATGCATTCTTTGTTATTATTTAGTAAAATTACTGTTTATTTCATGTTCTATATACTAAATGGTAATAAGCGCCATTCATCTTCATATATAAGATGAAGCTATCAAAGAAAAAATTTCCGAACGAGGGAAAAGTTTATTTATAAGAATTGAATAGGGAGGGAAAAAAAATTTACATTTATTTAATAAGGCGTATTTATTATTATTATTATTATTATTATTATTATTATTATTATTATTATTATTATTGTTGTTGTTTTAGTTGTTTGAGTTGAAAGATTGTCTATAAGAGAAATTATTATAGTTTCATATTTGAATTTTTCGTTATTATGAAGCATTTTTTAAAATGGTTTTTGTTTTGTTTTTTTTTGTTTTTTGTTTTTTCCTTTTTTTTGGTAAATTTTTATTTATTGAATTTTTTTTGAAATTTCTTCAAAAATATTCGACGAAAAATATAAATTTTCATTAAAAATTAAAAATATTTTTTTTTCAATTTTGAAATATATTTTAAAAAAATTTTCAGTTATTGATTTGAAATTTTTCAATGTGTTGAATTATACAAGATGGCGCATCTAAAGATAGGAGCAATTGATAGATTGACATTGCTATTGTATTTACTATTGTATTTACTATTCGATGCATTTTCACTTATAATGATGTTGATAAATTGATGATCGATCTCGAGATTAATTCAAAATCTCTATCCTATTGCTAATGGTCACTTATTGCTAATGGTCACTTTTGATTTATAAAAGTTGTATAATGATTACTTCATAATGGTCACTTCATGGTCACTTTTAATTAATGTATATGGTCACTTAATGTATGTTCGTTTTTCTTTTTTTTTTTTTTCGAATTTACTGATTGCCGTTGATTATTTCATAATATTTATGCATTGTTTGCATTTATATGTGGTGTTGATTTATTTGAATTTATTTCGAAAATTTTGCATATATTCAAATTAATTAGAACAAATTAACACTTAAATGAGGGAAAATGATTTGCTAAAATATTGCTTAAAAATAAATAATGAATCTATTTATGCTATGTCGAAATATAACTTATCAATAGAATAATGCACTTATTTAAATTATATTTAAGATTCAATTTATTATAAAAGATAAAATAATAAATAATAGGCGATCGTTTATTATTATTAACGTAAAAGAAAATTGTTTAAGAAGAATTTGATGTCATAGATTAATATTTAGCAATCGCAATTTATTTAAAGCAATAATTGATTAGGAATTTTTTAATGAAATTTATAAAATTTTAGAGAATTGAGCTTGAGAATAAATCGAACAAATGAGCATTTCACCTTAAGAAATATTTCAATATGATAATGGGAAAAAAAAAATAAATGGAGACGGGGATGGGGCGAATGGTACTCTCTTCAATTTTAGGTTTATATTTTTGAATTTAGGTTTATTTCCTTTATTTTTGAATTCTAATTTTTCAATATCAACGATATGTTTAGTAATGATTACCTTAACAATGTAGGGAAGGATTGTATCGAAACGTTCATTGATTCCACTCAACAATAATTCTCTATCATTGCCAACAATGAAGATTAGTATGAAAGCGTTGATAATTTCATCTATGATCATATATAAGATGCAAATCGCATTCGTATTAATAATTCCCTAAATTTTGCAATTTGCATATCGATTTTGTCGATTATTTAGAAAAAAAAAAAAAAAGGAAACAACTCACATTTCAAATAATAAAGAAGCGGCACAAAGAAATTGCAAATATCACGAATTATGCGTTTAAATTCAAAAATTAATTTCAGATTTTCAGAAATATTCGAGAAAAAATCTTTGAAAAACTATCGCTTGAAGAAAAAAAAAATCATCACTCGAGCAAAAAAAAAAAAAAAAAAACAAGCATCAAAAATTTTCGAAATTTCTCGACGTCAATATGGGCAATAATCGGCCAATAAATGTGAATCGATGAGCACAAATTTCTATCAACGCAAAGCTTTTAGCGTCTTGCAAGCTCTCAACGTTTTTCTTTTTTTTTTCTTCTTTCATTTATGCTGAAAAAGTTCTTTGAAAAATGCATTGAAATTTTCGAATAGAAATATTTCTACGAAAATAAATTGGGATTGGAGAATTTTTCTTAGGAGGATATTATGATTTCGTGAATTAGCATCATATTTGCTTTCCCAGAAAAAAAAACCCCACCCCCCCTTTAATTTCACTCTCTTTAATTTATCTCTAATAATCTCTAAACCTTTTTTTTTTCTCTCTCTCTCTCTCTCTCTCTCTCTCTCAATTTCATGATCTTTTTGAAAAGAAATTAACAAATAGTATTCTTTCAAAAATTTCGCTTCACACCCTATGCTGTAATATTTATTTTCTCTCATTTAGTCATGGTGGGTTTGTATTTTTTTTTCTTACTGTAATTGCTGATGATACTCACCGTATTGTGTTGCTGCAATACATTTTATTACTTTCTCATCGATCATTCGTCTGATTTATTCAGTGATGAATTCCCGATGTTTTACTTCCGGTTAAAGCTCTTTTAAATGACCATATGTTGCATCGTTAACTGTAGGGTAGACCGGTCGGTTATAGATCAAGCGGTAATAGTGCACCATGCGAGGTAAGTCAAAGAAGGTCCAAGAGCATATAGATAGATCAAACGATTACCCGACAAGTGTCGTGAGGCTAGGCTGAGGCACAATCGGGAGGACATCAAAATGGAGTGATGTGCTCATCTATGCGTTCCAGCTACTGGATTGTTCTTAAGGCCGTATGGCCGTTTGAGTGAGTGAGGAGACCGGCGGCAGCTTGAAATTCGCCAGATGGGACTAGGGGATCGTTCTGACGATCGAAGCCATCCTTATGAACCAGCCCCCACTTGCTTGTCACCTTCTTGCATAAGTATGATAAACTGTTCGCCCATATACCTGTACCGTTTCATAGTTGACTCAAACGCATCTCGAAAGAGGATGCAGATCCTCAAGGAGACCTGGACGAACGAGACGAGCCAAGAGAAGCTGACCTTTACATTTTACGTCGCCAAACCAATATCTCATATTTTATTCAGTTTGCAATCCTATATGACTCCAATTTATTAATGAGTCACACCTTACTTTAGCATGAGCCATACTTGACTTTATGGGTAAGTGAAAAGAAACTTGAGCGCAAATCATCAAATCTCATGCCATACATATCCTAGTTAAAAAGTAGACATGGGATTCATATAAAGGATGTGAAAGGTGGTCAAGAAAATGTTCGTAGCTGTGGTCTCGAATGAGCAATTGTTTGAGTGCTGCGTTAATCTCTCGCGCCGTAAGACAATAAGACGATGAAGAATTTGCGCCACAGGAAATGAATTACGCAATTTTACGCTTATATCAGAGGAAATATAAAGCGCTACTTAATAGGCGTTTCGTCACATTTTTAGAAGAATTTTTTTTGCCTACCTGTACGGGTAAACTATTACCCAGTCTACATTTGCGCCACCTAAGAAACGCATTTTCTTGAGCAAATATATTGGATGAAATTATCTTATTTTTTCAGTTACATTAGTGCTTCTTTAGCTGTTAGCAATGAAATTATAGTCAGTTAATGGCATTTTAACTATTAATCTAAAAGCTAAAAGAAAGAAATTAATGAAGCAACATTTTGTTCTTCATAACAAGTCTATCGAAATAGCATTCTTTTCATTACACCCTCTAATATTCAAATTACAAATTGCTAGATAGATACATATCACCTGAGAATGGATTCATTATCGATGACAAACGCTCAATATATCGATTTTTGCTGTCTGAATCGTTATTTATCCGTTCGGCTGTAATGGATATTCAAATTTCATTAACACTTTAATGGGCATTCAAAAAAAAATCACTCTTGCAAGATGCGATCGCCATTTTATGTTGTTAGCGTTTTTATTATTGCTAAAACGTTACCTCTTCTCATTAAGCTCTATTTCTTAGAGCATTTTTTCCGCCTATTTAAATATTATTTTCATTACATCTATACTGTTAAGGTAATATTTTAGTGCATCTTTCACAATATAAGTATAGAAATAAAAAAAGTTCTCATTGTTTAACACCAAATTCTCGACAATATAGGAAATTTGAGACGTAGCATATAGATCAGTCAGTGCACGATACGTATCGCACAATTTCATAACGTTTTAAAAGTCACTTCCATATTACTTGAGGCGAATGATTGATACCTCAATTGCGTTCATTACTCAACTATGCTAATTGGTGGCTGCTCAATTTTGAGCAGAAAATGCAAATTTATTCAAAATTAGCAATGCGAAAAGGCAGAACGAAATGAGAGGATATATAACTGACATTGACATGAACAGAAATGATCTCATAATCTCAAATTATTAGCACCTTTCGAATAAATTTGAATATATTTTAGAATCTAGTGGCATTGATGTGAAATATCGTTGTTTGCTATCGTTGATTGTACATATCGATCGGTTCCAATCACAACATGACGATTCCAATGAAGTGATGAATTGATTGCCGTCGAATCGAGTGCTAAATGCTATAGATCTTGTCTATTCATCAAAAAAAAAACGAATGCTTCATATTCGAATTCAATTGCATCGATACCAATGAAAATTCCTATAAAAATCCACAACTATTAAACCTATAAATTAAATTCATCAATTATATTCGATCATTTATTATCTTATCGTTACCACAACACATATACTATCTAATATAGATTGTGGTAAAGAAAAATGATAAAGTTTTGTTATGTTATGCAAATATATTCGTATTAAATTATATCAATTTAATATTCAAATTAAAAACCAATAGTTTACAATCGCTCTTTCATTAATCAATTTTTTTTTGTGCGTTGAATAGACACAACATAAAATATAAATATGTATTTAATATAAACGACATGAATATCACATAAGTACGGAAATATAACAATATAAATAAGTTAGATGTGGAGTAGAACAATAAAATAAACCATAAAAGATAATAAAATATAAAATAGATGAATATAATATGGGAGAAAACACCTATATATATATATATATATATATATATATATATATATATATATATATATATATATATATATATATATATATATATATATATATATATATATATATATATATATATATATATATATATGTGCAAATATATACTTAGCAAACTAAGCTCATTTAATAAATAATACTCACTTTAGTCATCTTTTTGCGCTTATTTGTGTACAATTTTCAATGCATTTCAATTGCATACGATAGGATATTTAACGCATTGAATTTAAGCAATTGCTTTTGTGGAAATTTCATTGCAAAATCTCATATATTAGAAACGATTCCCTCTCGAATAGCGTAAATATTTCGCTATATTTCGATAATATTTGCATATACCTATAAATATCTACATTCTTAGCAAATTCAAATTAAACTTCTTTTTTTTTTTAAATGGGATGAATTTTTTTCCGCCATATTTGAAATAACCTGTTTGTTCCGTCGATTAAATTAGTTTCAACCGAAACAATTGGTTCACTTTCAGCGATAAGCATATTACTTATGCATTTGCAGTTTGCAGAAATGCAAAAGTCACCACTCCGAGAGAAAGTACAATAGAAGATCTTCAGGGATTGTCGCTTAGCATTTTATTGTTATGATCCCCTCCAATGATTTATATTAATAAGCAATCTTTCAAACGATGCAATAAATTTGCCGTATTTATTCGCAAATTCGCATAATCTTTTCTCAAAGATGTAGAAAATTTTTGCACTAAATGCAAAAATTATGCATTAACTGCATAGTTTCTATTTAATGAAATAGCGCTTTATATTGATTTTAACGCATTTTTTTTTCAATACTTTTAATTAGATATAATTTTATTACTTATTACATATATAAGCAAATTGAGTATGCAAATTTTAATTTCATATTTACATCAAAATATGCATTGCATATTACTCGATGAAATTTTTCTGCACTATTTTAAATGCATTCGTTTTTAATAAGAAAACGAGAAAAATGCATAGGAATTTTTTTTTCTTGACTAGAAATTAGTGATAAAGAGTATGAAAAAGTTGACGGATCGTTGCTAGGGAGGAATTAAAGAATAGAATATAGAACCGCTTCTGATTATCTTTTAACGATAATATATGTTATTTAAAATAATATTGCTTCCATTTCCGTTCCTTAATTTAAAATCATAACCCATTTTATATTATCTGTCAAAAAAATTTTCGTAAAGTAATACTTGGCAATACTTATATATATATATTTTTTCGCAATAGTATTTATTATGAAGCATAAATTTACATAAGTTTAGCGTACGACCATCCTACGCTTTCTAATTTGTTATGCGAAATGCACAGGGCACGGCCCTCCGAAGCTAATCATGATTCGGACAGCCATGAGGAGGAGCCAACGACAATGAGGGCGGAGTTAGTGGATCATCGGAATCGATAGCCTAGAAAGTGCTGTTTGAAGCGTCACTGAAGCTCAGCCCCTCACATGCTTATCGTCTATTTCTATTTACTATTTCTTCATCAAGCAGGTGAGAGTAACGTTTATTCATGCTTGTATTTAGTATACTGCTTGCATAAATCTTATACAATAGCAGGAACAAACCTTCTCTTTTGTATGTCTTCTTTTTCATTTTTCTCTATAACTCAACTCTCTTCTAACCCATTTTTCATTACATCCCACCTCTTTCTCCCTCTTATCCTGGCTTTTCTTATCCGGCACACCTTTATCTTATTCTCTCTGCCCGACGCTGCATTGAAGAGATTTTTATTAGTATGGCTGGATAACGTGCTTTTTGAGCGAGTGCTCCTTCTTACATAAAAGAGTCCTTGATGAGGGATAATTAGATGTATCTGTATTGCTATTGCATTACTTCAGTGACAGTTTCGTTGCAATTTATATGATTAACTAGCAATGTTGTTTGCGTGAAGTTTATATTCGTCTATATCTATTGCTATGAAAAATTTATTATTTGAAACGAGAGTCTATGATGGATGTTTCAATGTGCATAGAGCATCGCCGTGAAAATCTGAAAGCTTTCGATTCCGATCATACCTCGTATCGGCTATTGTTTTAATTTTTTTGCGAAACACATTCGATTGAAGTCTCAGAGAAAAGAAAAGTAAAATCACTTTTTTGTTTTTTTGTATAAATATTAACGATTTACGTTGATATTAATAGGCGGATAGTCGAAGATGAAATAGACGAATGAGTGCAATTGAAAGAAGTACACTTGTCACTATTATTTTCAATAAATTTACTGAAATGCTTAGCAATTAAGCGCAAATGATTGACAAATATTACAAACTTTTAGATAAAAGTCATCTAATTTTACGATTATAAATACGTATGATATTTTGAAAATAGGTAATACTCCTCGATTATGTCAGTAATGCTTTAAATTTTCGACAATGAGCATTAATTATATTAACTCTAGAATGTTCGGCTATGCTATTCATTGAAAATCAGATATTTCGCTTATAAATCGATAAAGATTCATATAATCAACTAATCTATGATATAAATATTATAAGCTGCCTAGCTAGAGGAATATTAAATTCTTCGTGAATGTGTTTTAAAAAATTCTAAAATTTTCCGATATGAATTTATTTTATAATATTCCTTACATAAAGAAGTTTATTTGACAAAACAAAAAAAAAATTTGCATATATGATACCTAGACGTTTTGCTTCCGATTTCGTCGTTGTCGTTGAATCTCAATTTTCTTTTAGCAAATTTCAACCTAATTGAATTGGACGATCACACCAATTATTCACAGAGGAGTGATTTAATCGACAAAATTGTCGCAATGCTTTGTGGGTAATATTGCATCACAAATATCGCTGACCATTGGTCACTATGCAAATGTATGACATAATCAAAGAATTTATGAGAGAATAAACTGTGAATGAAGTAAGACAAATACTATTGTAATATTGTAATAAACGATGACCATTGGTCACTACTTAGTCAAATAATTTGCAACAGAAACAGCTATGAACGAAATATTGCATATACGATTGCAATAAATGCAAATCGCTAATTTAAACAAACGAATTGCAAATAGATTTTTGAAACTTGAATCTTCGATGCATTTTATTCGATGCAAAGAATTATCAAAAGATTGATTTCATTTATAGAGAATAAATATAAGTCACAAGACGATGACAATCTTATTCGCCTCTCAAGTTGAATTTCAATCGAAATTTACATATTTTTTTCTTCCAAAATAAAGATTTATTCCATATTCATTCCGCGTTACCTCATTAAATAGGTCAAAGGTTAAACTATCGTATCGCCTTATATTGATTACATTACTCTATTTACTATTTATGAGCGATGTATTAGAGCATTAGCAACACATATGGCTTTCTTGTATTTTCTTCAGCATGGCGAATATTTTATTTTATTTTATTTTTTTCTTCCTCATTCATATAAACATAACATATAGCGTACCATCGTTAATTTCCTTTAGTTATGGTCTTTTTTTTTTAAATTCAAATTTTATTTTCAATTTAATTTCATTTATTAAATTGAGTTTTCGTAAATTTCCTATGATTATTTCTATAAGCAACGTAATACAACGTTGATCTTTTGAATATTCGATCAAATATTTCCATTTATATGGTAATATTCAGCAATTTGCTGAATTAGCACTGCGCTAAGTTCCCTCTCTTTATTCTATTATCGCCTTAAAATTTGCATATTTTATAGGAAACGAAGAAAAATCCACTTATCCAACACATTTAAAACAAAAAAAAATAATAATAATATTCAAATTTTCTATTATCATTTCAATTTCCTTTATATATTTTAAGCATTTTATTTCCAATTTACAATAAATGATGCAATTGAATTTGAACGTCATTGAATTATACGCAAATATGCAAATATGCAAAAGAAACGTCATTGAATTTACTTATCGTTTTTGCGATAATGTTGAGAGTTTTTTTTTTCCCTCGTTGAGAGCACTAATCGAAGCGAATTTCTTTCTTTGAAGATTTAAAAAAAAAAAACGAACGAACAAATTTGGGGGGATTTGACAGCTTTAGTGCTACTACTATTGCATCACAATTTTCCATTTTAATCATTCGTAATTTTCACCGCAAATCTTTTTATATCTTTTCCTCCCCCCCCCCCCCCCCCCATCTAATTGTCATGGGGGAAAAAATGCAAATTTTTCAAATAATCAAATATTCAAATTTGGATATTTTCATTTTGTTTACCCAAAATTAATTATAGAAAATTTTAATTTTAGGTCATCTAATCATTCAATTATAATATTTAATTGTTATTTTTCATTCCATTTATTTATATTACGATAGACATCAATTGCTAAAAAAAAAAAAAACAAAAAAAACAAAAAAAACCAGAAATTTTTTTCTCACCTCTCAAAAGTAATCAATATTTTTTGATATTCGTTTAAAATATCCTCCTTTCTTAAAAACGATAATAATCCACCAAATGAAATATTCGAAATTTGTACTAAATGCATCAATCTAAACTATGAATTAAATTTTCTTGAAAGCATTTTATGAAGGATTATTCGTATTACAATGATATTGGCTTAAGCATGGCTCATAAATACTAGTAAATATATATTTCTTTTACTAGTAAGTAAATACTAGTAAATAAATACTAGTAAATAAGCATGGCTCATAAATACTAGTAAATATATATTACATTTAAATTTAATAAAGAGGGAGTAAAATATATAAATAATTGAATATGCATATTTCATTTATTTCTTTTTCTATTTGCACTTATTTTCATCGAATTTTTTGCTTGCTAAGCTCGAGACTTTTGCACTCCAATTGCTTTTCGAATTTTATTTGCTAATTGCGCTTATTTATTAAAAACTTAGAAATTATTAAAAATTATTAAAAGTTAATTATAATTTATTATTGTAAATCAATTGTAATTATAATTATTAATTCAAAACAACATTTAAATGTAATTAATAAATAATCAATTACCTATTTAATTTCATTAAATGATGTGTTTAGTTTTTTAGAGTTGTTTGCCAATATAAACATTTTATACAAAACAAAATAACCGTCCAATATTAATTTTTCTTTTAATGGGAGCGGGGGGGGGGGTGATAACGTTGAAATGGGAAAAAATATACTAGTATATACCTCAAAAGAAAAACAATTTTTCGATTTTTAATACGAAGTAAAAAAAAAATTATATCATAAATCTTTTCTTATATCTTTTATTGCTGAAATTACTCTACAACTACGAATATATATATATATATATATATATATATATATATATATATATATATATATATATATATATATGTATATATATATATATATATGTATATATATATATATATATATATATATATATATATATATATATATATATATATATATATATATATATATATATATATATATATATATATATATATATATATATATATATATATATATATATATATATATATATATATATATATATATATATATATATATATATATATATATATATATATATATATATATATATATATAAACGATGTTATATGCAACGATAACAAAGATATTTATTCGATTAGCAAAGGAAATATTTTAATGACGAGATTTTTAAAAATATATATATAATATGCAAAATTTCACATTAAAAAAATCAAAATTTAAAATTATTTCATTTGAAAATATATACAATTTAATAAACTTTCTAATAATATGCATAAAAAATGTAGTGTTGAATAAAATAATTACTCAAAAAAAAAAATATATATTCAAATTTTTTATCGATTTTTTTTTTTCATATACAATTTTATAATTTTTCTATAATATTATAGATGCTAATTTTGTTGGTGCAAAATAAAATAAACGATAATAATATCATATGCGAGAATTGAATATTTTTTTATTCGTTTCTATAATGCGCTAAACACTCGCACTATTCATGCATTCATTGTATAATACTATTGTGAATAAATTTTGTTAGATTATTGCATAATTTCGAGTAAACAAAATCCCTTATTATTTTAGCAAATAATTTGTGTATTTTCTATAACGTTATTGAAAAAAATTTGATCTATACAATTCAAAATTTTCTCATTTTTTTCTTTTGTATTCCAATTTATGCTCGTTGAATGGTCTTTTGCATATGAGAAGCTAAACAAGAAAAAACATTTATAAATGCTCATTTAATTTTGTACGTTAAATATGCTAAGAAATTCCAATAAAATTGATGAGGATTTATTGAATTCGAAAAACGCACAACCCAATTCAATAGTATCACCGATGAATTGCAAGATGAAAAAGAAATTAGCAATCAAGATTTCAATCTCTCTTCCAGTATTTATGCCAATCGGCTTATCAACAAATGCGATAGATATCACTCATCCCATATGCTTTCGTCCGTCTTTCATCTTAGCTTACAGCGTTTATTCAGACTTCTTTTAAAGCCATCACAACAATAACGGCGCTCACACCTTTCGTCACGTTTATCCAACTAGAAATCCAATAAAATATATCGGCGATAATATCTATTCATTTCGTTATTGAAATGAAATCCCGTCTTAGTAAAAGTTTGTTTAAAGAGAAAGAGAGAGAAATGTTTCATATTTTTGAATACCTTCATATATATATATATATATATATATATATATATATATATATATATTATATATATATATATATATATATATATATATATATATATATATATATATATATATATATATATATATATATATATATATATATATATATATATATATATATATATATATATATATATATATATATATATATATATAATTCCATAGAACTAAGTAAACGAAATGAAATTGCAAATTTTTACTGCTTCACATATAAAAAAACAACTTAATTGAATTACCATCCCATTGGAAGTTAAAGATTCCATTTATGCTATTGGGGTTATTATTGAGGTTGCCCAATCTTTCCCCCACCTTCCCAGAAATGCATGAATGAATATCAATTATGCTTATATATTGCTGCAATCTTTTTCCTATTACATTTCTTCTCATATTTACTGCAATGTAGTTATTATGATATTTATCAATCCTAAGAAGAATGCTTTTCATTCCACTTATAGTTGGATTAATCGCCGCTTATAGGAGCAGCATTTTAATGCATTCAATATTTATGAGGAAATATAGAGAGAGATTTTTGTCGAAAATAATCTAATACTCGCAATTATCTCTTTTAATAGAGCATCTATTTGCATTCATATAAAATTTACCTCTATTAAAAGCAAAAAAGTTTTTCACCTATACGAGTATAGAATAATTATTGAAAAACCTATAATAAAGAAAGAGCGTTAACTCAACGGGTGGTTAGACTATTCCTATATTCGAACAAAATTCGTTTATTGTGTTTAAATGATTCTATTCATGTGTAAATTTAATATTCAATTCGTTTTCTCTCAATAAACAAATTCTTCAATTTTACTCACTCCTCACAATCAATTTAACAAACGATCAATTCATTTCTCTCTAAAGAAAAAAATTTGCAGCAAATAAATATTTAAAGCTTTCGATATTTCTATTATGATGAAAATTTTAAAGGCAGAATTTTATATGCAAATAAATTGAAATAATAATCAAATTTTCGCTATCGCATCAAAATATATTATCAATCATATCAAATGCTTTCGCCAAAAATATAAATCGTATATATATATATATATATATATATATATATATATATATATATATATATATATATATATATATATATATATAAAATGTTTATGTTTCTGTGTGTAATTGTATGTATGTCTGTGTCTGTGTCTAACCAGCTCTGTCCATTGCACAAGCAATAAAATCGGCGCAAGCAAAAATTGCTATACTACATCAGGAATGGTATTCACATTCTTCTTTGGCGTTAAAATGAATAATGCACATAAAATACTCGAGAATTTGCGAATTAAATCTAAGCCCGAGACTTAAATAGATGTTCGATAGAGTGGGGCGGCCTAGTAGAAAATGATAGAAGGCTCATATCACTTCAGCGTCTATGGCATCCTTTCTTCTTCTTCTTTTTTTTTTTCGCGCAGAAACAATCACCACTGTACCATTGAGATTGTTCTGCACTTGAACAAAAGCAATTTTTTCCACAAGCTTTTTATCTATTATTATGAAAGAAAAAAAAAATGGATTTTCTTGAAAATAGCGCTGAATAGAGCGTCTTTTGAAGTCTTGAATGCAATTAGACGGAAAAACGGAAAAAAAGATGGATTTTAGAAGTCAAGATATTACGCATTTTGGGCACATAGTCCGTTAAATTAATTGGGCACGCTGTTATCAAAAAAAAAAAAAAAAAAACAAGAAGAAAACAGTGCAATCTCTTTCCTCCGATGTAAATGTTCGCTTATGTGAAGCTACAGTTAGAAATTTTTTTTCACTACCTAGCAATTGCAATCTGGTGAAGCATATTCTACTTGCAACCTCTAGGTCACATTTAGCTACGAATCATTCATAAAGACGTTCACTACTTGATTAAGGCTTTGGGTTTAGGGACCAACATTTCGCATAGATCTCATCCATCTTATTTCGTTACCACAGATTTCGTGGTCAACCATCTAAAATACATACATAGATACCTAATATATACATACATACATATACAAGCAAAGAGACATATAGACATACATTACATACACACACACATAAACCAACTACATCTATCCACTACTCACATACATACAAGCATGCGTATGTAGATACACACAGAAATGTACATACCTGCGTACACAATTCGTCATAAACTCTACAAAGATATATAGGTACGAATAAAAGAAGCACACATATACAGACATATGCGCACAGATGTACACAGAAACCTAAGCACAAACATAAAAGCACACACATGCATACCTACGGAAATTATATACCTGTAATTTGGTTTTCATGAAATTAGGGGAACATTAGATGAAAACGTAGAAGGATTTGAGAGCAGAAATTATGCGGAATAGTTAATAGCTCTATAATTGTTATGGGCATTTTGTAAGCGTGCAAGAAATAATTTGAATAACAAATGTATGTTAAATGCAAAAAAAAAATTGGATAGAACAATAACTTTAATTGCTCAGTAGGTAGATTCATATAGAACACAAAGGAAAACTTCAAACTATCATTCGTTGCAAATTATATACAGATTCTAAGGTTAATTAAAGGTGGTAATAGTACTTGTGAACCTTGATGATGGCTTAACGACCAAAAAATTATGTGAAGATGCCATTTTTCTTTTGATACACTCTTTCCTTCTTATGCAGCCATCTCAATGTAAATTTAGCAAAAAATGAATAAAATCCACCCCCCCCCTCCCCCCACAAAATAATATCCTCCTTTATTATGTCTAAAGGAACGGAGAAATTCGCCATCTCCGATGTTCCACTCGGACTGATCCAATAAATACGCATTAATAAAATTATTGTAATTACTCGATATATCAAATAGTCTTATATATATATATATATATATATATATATATATATATATATATATATATATATATATATATATATATATATATATATATATATATATATATATATATATATATATATATATATATATATATATATATATATATATATATATATATATAATGCCAATGAACAAACAACCGCTCGTTGAGTGTCACTGTTGAATGTGCTCAAATTCGTCTCAATGCTGCATTGAAGAGAACTCTCTCTTTGAAATTTTGTTTCAATTTCTTTTGCTTGCCATCGCTTTAATATCGCACCGACTTCGTCAGTAATGATGCATCATTAAAGGAAAAGGAAAAAGAATTCAGGAATAATCTCCTTCCATCACAAACTAACCTAATTTAGTATGAAACAATCTCGTTAAGCATCATCATCAATCGATCACTAGATGAATGAACTAATTTTCTTCGTCTATTAATTACGCAAATCTGTGCCACTGTAATTGACATTCCACCTATTCATATCAATATCTTCGCCAAAGGTAATAGATATTAAGCGGACGGATCTGATAAAATAACAAAGATATTCTTTCAGAAATTTTTTGACACCTTCAATTCGTTCTTCTAAGCATATCTCCGATTTGTAGATATATAAAAATTCCTAATGGAATATCAAACGAATAAAGAATATTAGCGTCGCGAAAAAAATTCATTTTAATTCATAAAACGTCAAAAAGTTCATTTTAATCTACAAATTTTTTTTTTCCATTATTTCTCATTTTGTATCGTTGAAGGCGATCATTGATTTTAGGTGGTGACTATTTCCGCTTCTTTGGATGCCTTAGAGATTTGAAGTGAAAGCTTTGTGAAGTACCACTTATATATCGGCTAAGTTTTTCGCTTGAATCCACTTCGACGATTTGTGTACCGCTATAACGCTTTTGCGTTTTCCATCATCTAGATCATCATTCTACAAGGGAAGCAACTTCTCTTTATTTCTGCGAGAAAATTTGAAGCAATCTATGAGCGAAAATATCCTTCCATGAATATGAAAAATCCGTCCAACAGCTATGCATGCATCATTCAACGTTTTTTTCGTTCCAATTGTTAAAGATAAGCATGTTAAAACGATTTTGACAGCTGACTTCTCCACTTTATTCATTGCACTGTCACACGATGTTATCATTGAAGCAATGGATTTTTTAATGCACGTGTGTTTTGAAAACTCAAAAAAAAAGGCTTATTTGAAAGTCTGCAACAACAAAGCTTTATTTCACACGGATAATTACGAGTTCATAGCACACGCATTTGCTTTGAATAAGGCACAAATTATGAAAATGATTAAGTTTATTGTTAATGAAAGCTATGTCACTTTTGCCGGTTTTATTTTTCGGCAGGCTAAGGGGGTATCCGTGGGAGGTAATGCCAGTCCCGATATAGCCGATCTTATCTTGTCTTTTATGTGCAATATAAATATGCCAGAATTTCATGTTTTAATGCTATTTGCTGTAAATATGTTGATGATTTACTAGTATTTAATACTGAAATGTTTCATAATGTAGCTAAAATAATTTACGCAGATTCATTGCAAATTGAAATTTACATACACCGGTAACAAGGCTAATTTCTTGCACTTAAGCTTAATTGTTACCTACAAAGGTGTCATTTCAAACGTTTATGAAAAAAACGGAAGAATTTAATTTTGCAGTGAATAAATATACTCAATTTGATAGTAATATCTCAATGTTCATATGCAAAAATCTTATAATCTCTTAGAACTGTAGAATTAATAAAGTGTCTTCGTTTAGGATAGAATTTATTAATAAATATAAAGGTGTGCTTAAAAAATTATGCCGAGAAAAATTCTAAATGTTATTTTAATGGGAAAATATCTATTTAAGTCATTAGTTAGTAAAAATTATCATATAAGTTTACCTATTCGAGTAGAAAAAAATATTAAAAGTATAATTAATGAAATATTTTATGCAATTTTAGTATTTATTACTTCCTATTGTGCTAACTAAAATGAATATCTTTTAATTTCTCTCAACTATATATCATTGATATTATATTTAAAGATGATTTATAAGAAAATGATTAATCCGATTAGATTATCAATTTTTATAGTATAGGAGATTTTTGGAATACACATATGCAATTCCATAAATTTTTATTTTCTTTATTTTGTTATATTAATATATGAGATCTATTATTTTATTTAATAGTTTATTTTTTTAAAAAGACCTTTTTGAAAAAAAAATTATTACTTTTTTTATTGAATTTTATTTTATTTATTTTTTTTTATTTCTTTTATTTATTATTATTTTCTATTATTTTCTATTGAATTTCAATGCTATTTTCTTGAGTTGTCACATATTCGATAGTTGACAATAGCATAGTGCATATAAATAGTGATCTATATATGTCTCGTTCCGAACGATAATAGCATAGTGCATATAAATAGTGATCTATATATGTTTCGATCCGAACGATGATCATCTCAGCATTGACGTTTTCATTGATCGATTAACCGTATGGTTTTATTAGTGTTATTTATGTTTACGTTGCATGGCAATACGATTGAGATATGAGGAATTTTATTTAGAGATTTCGTTGATAATAATTTTTCAATATGCTTTCACAATTATATTTCGAATAAACCGCAGTGTTTACACCTATTTCCGTTTCAAAAATTCTTAGAATTTCGATTACCTTTACTCTCAAAGTTTTATACTTTTTAACTTGGTAATTAAGTATATCATCGCAAACTGTTTTCCGTTTATTATGTGTCGCGTTTTCACTCTAATTTTCTTATGTTAAATGTATTCTAACATATTTCCTTCAGTTCATATATCTAACACCACATCTCATATTGATACCAAGACGTATTAAATTATTAACATATAACACTCCAACCTGTAAAGTAATTATACCTTACTTACTAGGTAAGTATATTATATATATATATATATATATATATATATATATATATATATATATATATATATATATATATATATATATATATATATATATATATATAATGTGTATATACGAATGATGTACTGAATTGTCCATGATTTCATCAATATTTATTGGACTACTTCGAATTTTGTGAAGAACTTCGACCTAAGCAGTGAACTATATCGTCTAAATTTCATGACTTCAAGTTCATTGTTTTCCCGTTAAAACTGGTGCACAGAAGGCAAATATGTAAGCATTATTTCGCCATAATAGGTAAGTTTTTCATGGACAGGTTCATAAAAAAGACAAAGGGAAAGCAAGGAAACAAATTTGGGTAAACAGGATAGAAAGGATGAGGTAAAGAACGAAACAGGAAACAAGGGAAAAGAAGGATCGAGAACAAAGGCAAATGATATGATTGCTAAAAAAAAATGAAAGCCACATATGATCCATATGATCAACGGGAACAATGAGATCATTGACGAATCTTCCCCCTCCGGAGAGCTATCGCATAATCTTCGTAGATTTAGAGATGCTATGCGAGAATTAACACCCATCGTTACATCCTGTGTAACGTTAGAACGCAAAAACTTGTGGCGATTTGCATAAACGATGCTGTGCCTATATTTCTAACCAGCTACAAATAGCCTGAATCGAATGAAATTAACTTCTGTACACTTATTCTAACTCCCTCTTCCTGCACTCCCCCCCCCCACACCTCTTTTCCCAGCCACCAAAAAAAAAAAAATTACGTTGAAACATTCCGATGCATTCTTAATTAAAAATTAATATCGCATTCGTCAATTATTTTTTTTTTGCAGTTTTATTGATATTAAATTTATCAAATTGCATTTGATGAATTTTCTAATGGATTTTAATAATGTTTCATTTGTTGCACTCATAATTTCAACCAATAGATTTCGAAAAAGTGTTAGGCAATCGAAATATGCTTGAAGAGGCATAAATTGTGCAAAATTTTTATAGCATACTTTCGATTATTTATTATTGAATTTTTTACAGCATTAATTTCTATAAAATATGGCAAGTTATAATGATGTGAAAAACGAGAAAAAAAAGAGGAAAAACGACATATTGAATCGTTGAATGATTAGAAAAGTTATATGCAAAAGAATGAGATAAATCTTTCGCTATGAAAAAATTAATCTTCCACTAAAGAAAACGAAGAAAATCGAAAAAAAATCGAAACGAAACTTTTAGTGAGCATCTTCGAAGTTGAACGATCTATGTTATGAAATTCGATTCATATTCATATTGAATTTCTTTAAAAGTTGAGCAATTAGAAGTTTTAAGCGATTGATAGAGCAAATTTTTAACACACTGATAATAATAGTAGAAGATGATGATAAATTGAATGGCTGATAAGCTTTTGGCACACTGATAACAATAATAGAAAGTGATGATAAATTGAGTGGTTGATAAGCTTTTAACACACTGATAATAATGATAGGAGGTGATAATAAATTGAGCGGCTGATAAGCTGGAATTGATAAAACAGCAGAATTCTTTGCGTTATGTTGTACTCTTGAAGTATGCTCGAGTCTCTCGAATAATAGAATTGTACAATATGAAGTCACATTAGCAATGTTGAGACGCATTAATCGCCATTATTTCTTTTTTTCTTTTCTTTTTTTTTAATTAGGAAAAATGCAGTCAAGTATCGCCGCAATATCGCTATGTTCATTTCGATTTGCTAACGGAATTGTCGCCAAATATTTTCAATCATAGTAAATAAGCATAGTAAAGAGTGGGATAAATTCTCGAAAAATTGCTCCTATGCGAATTCCATTTTGCACATGAATTTATTTCAGTGTCCAGTGTTTAGCTTAATTAAATCAAGCTAGAGTCATACGAAACAACAAATCGTAAGAGACGATATTGTGAATATTCTATACACGTATCGTCTATATGCTTGTTTATCTTCTACTAAATTTTATTCGTATCGTCTTTTTTTATCGATGATCTTAAACTAGATCATCGAAGAAAATTTTTGAAATGCTTGAAAAAGTCACCTTTTTTTTTTAAGTAGTTGTCTTATTACATCATATGTTCCTTAAGCCGAAAAAGCCTATTAAACATTTCATACCATATAATTTTCGCTCTTTTTCAGTCAAAATAGCCGATATCCTCGTCGGTAACCATTCGCTTCTGTTGGTTTTATGCGGGAGCAAATGGGAGATATCTCTCAAAAACTATATTTCCTCCTTCATCTCTTTTTTTTCTCTCTTTTTTTCGCTTTCTAAAAGATTTTCATTCCAGAAAGCGAACAGAATTTAATTCGTCTCTATCGCCATCTTCTAAAGGATTATGAAAGTGATGTACGTCCATCGATTCGACATGATTTACCAATCAATGTCACTTTTTCATTCTCGTTAACGCAAATTATTGATGTTGTGAGTGGGTTTTATTTATTTTTTATTTATTTTTTTCTTAAGTTATTCATTCAAATTTGTTCAATATTTAGCTAATAATGCAAATAATGTGAACGTTTGCATAGATTCTTTCTTCATTAACATCTGTCCTCTCATCAGTTGGAACCTTTGTGCAATATTCAGGATGTAGAGGTGTACACAAATAGACAGGCCGATATGGGGTAATATTCGGCCCTCTAAAGGAGTACATAAACATAAACGATTGATATCTAGTGAGGTTTTCTTCAATTGTCCTCTTCAATGCCTAAAGTATTTTAGTAATACCACCTTCCCTATCTCTCCTTCAATTTGCTTCTTCAATTAGCCGCTCTCCTGGAATCCTTATCGACAAGGTGTATTCTGCGTGACATATAATAGAACTTAGGTGAATGAAAATTTCCGCAATCATGGCATTACTATTATTTTGTGCTCATTCGTTTTCTTATGCTTAGGTTTGTTTTATAGCCCTATACATATAGTATAGAATATGAGCATTTCGCTATACGAAAATGTAGACAGCATTGTGGTGGCAAACTTCAACTGTTATTTCATTTAGATAAAAATACTCCGATTGTTTAGAGGAATTGCACTCAGATATGAACTTATGCATCGAGATAAATACTATAGGATGGCATATTTATTAAAGGACGGTGAAGAATTTTTGGAATGAATGTAAAAAGATAAAGCATTCTGTCTTGAGCTAGTGCAAGGTTATAATTGCAAAAAAATGCAAGCTAGTGCAAGATTATGATGTAAATTTTGCAAAAATATTTATGTCGTTTTGATTGATTGCAATTAATTCAAAATATCGATTAGTGAAGAGATTGATTTATACTTAATGAAAGAATAATATTTGAAATTTTAATTATTGGTTATCCTTATTTACTTTTTATTATAAGCATAAATGCGTAATTTCCGTTAATAAATGATAGGTATTTAGAGATTTGCTTTTATTCGTATATAATGCATGAAATATTTTCATTCATTTTTCAGGATGAAAGAAATCAAATAATAACAACAAATGCGTGGATTCGTCAAAATTGGGTCGACTATAAATTAGTATGGGATCCGGCTGAATTTGATAATGTGACATTCATTCATATACCGTATGAGCGTATTTGGAGGCCCGATGTGATTCTCTATAACAAGTAAAGTTCTCTTCAACTTTTCTAGATTTGCCTTGATGGATTTTTTTTTTTTTGCAACTTAGGCATCGAGTTGTAATTTTGGACATCTCTTCATTAGCATTTTCACGCTTGGTGTTCCGATGCCTAACCTTGCGCTAATATTCCGTAACGCGCCATCGGTAACTCTTATGGGCATTCGCTCATAATCTCTTTCATTTATCTCGGCTTAAAAAACGTTTTATGGGGTGGCATATTTTTGCATGAAACCACATATGAAGGTGCATTAACAGAAGGCGACAATGAACATCGTCAAAGATTAAACGGTCTTATCAACGCAAATCCAGCATAGACAAATCGAAAAATGCCTAAGGGGATAGGACGCAAGCAAACGGCAATTCGGCTTTTAAGCTCATGCTATCTAAGCCACTCTTATCGCCTTATAACAAGTCAATGAAGAGAAGATTTTATGCTAAAAGCCACCTTCCTAACGACAGAAAAAAAAAATCATTATTAGGCTATCATTTCGTTTAGCCGATTCATCATTGCATATTCGTGTTGAAAAAAAAAAGTATATAAAGAGTGGACTAAACAGTTGATATTTTTCAATTTGCAAAGAGATTCTCTTCGCAAATAAAAGCGAAATATTAGAGATGGGGGATAACACCCTTCTTATGACGTCTAATCATCACCAAGATATATTCGGGTTTAAAACTGAAACTAATACGTTTGAATCCTATATTGAAATTCTTTTTTTTGCACCAAATCGCTTATATAAAATTATTAATCAGTCATTCTTATGGGGAAATTTCTAAATAATTCATGCATAATAATAATTTTTTTTTTACAAACATTTGAAATATTTGATTTATTCTTGTTTAATTTTATGAAAATGAAAAAGAAAAAAAGATTAGAGAAGAAGAAAAAAAAAAGTGAAAATAATAAATAAAAATTTATTCCATTTTAAAAATATTTCTTTCATTCTTTTTATATATTATTATTTTTTTCTTCTTTTATTCCTTTTTCTTTCCTCTTGCAAAAAAAAATCTCATTTTTATATTCTTTGCATTTTTTTAAAAATTCTTTAAAAAACCCCTCCCCCCCCTCATTTTGCTCGTTGAAGCAATGCGATTTTGCTAATACGGTAGTCGAAAGCAATTCACCTAATGCACACACACCGTTATACTTTATTAAAGAGGCAACACATTCTTGGAGACTCGTTTTGCGTCTTTTTTTTTTAATGCGTCGACTAATGCGCGTATATATGCAAGTGAAATGATCGATTCTTTCGAAGACACTCCAATGCTTCAAAGTAATTTAGCGCTGAGCCAAGCAAATTTAAAATAACGCTTCTTTTTTTCCCCCTGTCGATTTGTATTGATTTTTGTTGAGGAGCATTAATTTATGCAGATCGAAGTGATAAAATATGCAAATTATATAGGTGAAAAATTGTGCAATTTATTGAAAATATAGATTAAACTCATATGCAGAATTTCCTCTTTCGAAATGGATAATTAAATTACTCATTGGAATTTTCTTTTTTTTAAGGAAATAAAAGAATTATAGGGTGAAAATAAGATGAGATTCTTGCGCATTTTACTTTAGATTCAATCGAATGCTGCTAATTTTGCATGAAAATTCGAATAAAATAATCTACAAAGTCTATGAATCATTCGGAGTGATTCTTGCATTAAAAATGCGCCATATTCAGCTATTAAACCCGATTTTCGCATAACTCTTGAATGGTAGAGCTTTTGAGCTAATCATTGAAAGATATTATTCTCTTCCCTTAGGCTATAGAGCTTTAAACATTAACGTAGGTCTTCAATAATTCTAATTAGTGTTCGTCAACGACTTTCTTCTTTCGTAATTTTGAAGACTTCATAAAATGCATCGATAATCTAAGAACGAATCAGAACAAGGGATCATCTTTATATCGATTATTAGTTTTTTTTTAAATTTTGTTTTCTTATCACATCTGGACAATTTTCAATGCAACTACTCCGATTACTGCTTCCCTCTTCCTCTGTTTCCGCCCTCCCCTCCCATTGACAGTATTGAACTTCAGAAATGAGTAAATTTTAGAGTTATTTGTATAGTTGCTCCTAGTCTGGGCCAAGCAACACAAAAAAAAGTAAAGAAGTTGCCAAAGAAGTCGGCATGATATTTGCTATTGCATTTCTCTTACATGAATTATTTACTCCAAATCGATGACTTATAGGATGGCTTGGCGCATATGTCTATCAGTTACCTTTGCAAAATTCAAATCTATTACATGTATGCACTGCCTCGAATTCTTCATAGCACTGAAGCAGGCACATAGAATTACAAGTAATAGTTACAAGTAAATAGGTCTCTAAAAGTCTAAACAGCGAAATTATAAATCACGCATAAAGCAATGTTGAGGAGATATAGCATTATCATATCTTTTATTAATAATCGTAAAAATTTAGCAAACATTTTTGATCAAAGACATAGAAGATCATTTACAAGATTTTGTTGCCCATTCTGATATAAGTTACTCCTTTCAAATAAAAGATATTTTATCAATGAAGAAAAAAAAGAAAAAACATATTTCTGAGATATTTGAAAGAGGGAGATATTATTGAATTCTTAAGAAATAGGTCACAAATATGATTGTTTATGGAGAGTACCATATTGGATTGAAATGATAGCGCAAATTTCATAATCAATGCTAGGAAACATATAGAAGTGAAAACTCTTGCTAGTCATAACTTCGCCAATGCCATTATTATGTTTAGATATTGAGTTAAATTGATAAGAGAATATCTCACATTTATTGTCGATTTCATGATGAAATCTATCTAAGAAGTCGCATAAAGATGCCACTTTAACCAAAGATATTCACATTTGGTTAGCATAATTTAATACTTCTTTATAGAATTATATCATTTTGCATTGAATTTACTTCCGGCAATAAATAGTACGTACCATACTGTATATATACAAACTATTGCGGTGAAATGGCCATGGTTGGCATCAATTTCTGGCTTATACGGTTGATATCATCCTTAGGCTGCTACAACTACGCATAAAAGAAATGAACAATCGGAATGAAGTGTGAAATACCATTGGTTAGCTGACAGTTGAAATTACATTCATCAAAATCAAATTCGATCACACCAAACGATAGGGTGGCAGAAAAGAAATTTTAAAAAAATAGTCGCAGTTTGCTTTTTATAAGAGCTTATAAAACGACGACAAAAGAAAACGTCGGATAAATTTTCAGCGCAGATGCACACTATAAGGAGTCGGTGATGAGCACCGATGTGCTTGTCAACTTTCAAGGAAATGTGTCATGGTCGGTGGCTGGCATATTCAAAAGTAGTTGCCCACTTGATGTACGATATTACCCGTTCGATTTTCAGGTAATTTTTCATCTCTCTTTTATGCTCCTCACCTTTTATTCACATTTAAATACGCTATTTCCATTGAGCTCTTTCAGACGATTTTTCACGACGAATATTTCAAAACTATTGCATAGATATTAAAAATTAAACTATGAAACGATGCCTTAATTGGTTAATTATCAACATTTTCCAATGCCCATTTGTCACCTATCACATGGCCAACTGTATCCGTATATCCTCACTGGAGATGTCTTTCATATCCTTAACGAGTGTGAATTGCAAATTCCGACATTCTTCAAGCCATAAATGTTACTGAAAAGGAGATATAAAGTTGACAGAGTTATCAATGCCTGAAAAGAAAATGATGAGGGGAACAGTTAATGTGATAGGCGTGCTGGTGTGAGCCTTCTTAGCTCAGTCGGTAGAGCATCAGACTTTTAATCTGAGGGTCGTGGGTTCGAGTCCCACAGAGGGCGCAAGGTTTTCTTCCCACTTTGTCCTGATCGGCTTATCACACAATATGATCTCCGTTGAATTGATGTTGGAATTTCCCGTGGTTAGATTTGTTCGAACACTGTAGGGACAAGGTACACAGCATCGGGTGTATCAGTGAGGAGGTCGAGGTTATTTCCATGGCGTTCGTCCTAATTGGGAGGCGATATGCCGCTCATTCTACTTTGCAGCTTGGAACAACGCTATTTGTACTACCAAAGCCATTACCTGTTTGTTGGTTACCTCTTGCAACCGATCATTAACATCCCTTTCAAAAAGTGCACATTCGCATTTGAGGGTAGAATTTTTGTCAAGTGAACCGAAAAAGCAAAAAAAAGACATTTCCCTGTACCAACTCTCAAAAAACTTCAGAGATCATATGAGTATCTTCTGTGAAGTGTGAGAGATTAAAGTCACCTGAGCTGAGTATCACTCATTGGTGATTCCAAAAATTATTCCACTTTCATGGCAAACGTAATCCGGTTTCTTAAACATTGAAATTAGACAAAAACGGAACTCATTGTCGCATAAAAAATATGCCCGAGGCAATTCTCGACTAAAATCGCTACCCGCCGTCTCGGTAATTCTCGACATCATGGGTTTGATTTGTATGCGTCAGACTGTAAGATCAGTATTATGGACGTAGATGTTCTTGTTGTTCATCTCGATTTCGCTTTAAGCGGTCAAATTGAGGTGTTCACAACTCTCAGCGAGGACAATGTTCAGCAAACTTATTTATAGTGTACCGATGCTTGCAAAAAAAAGAAATACTTTTTAACGAAATCTCCTTACTTAGACCTGTTTGTTTGAGGCGTGACATGTTGTCTTTGGACGCATCTGACGTAGTCGAGGGGGGGGGGGGGGATCTGAATGGCGGCCACAAAATTTCCCATTGAAATGGGTTGCCCACCGTTGTTCTTGTCTGCACTACGATTATGGCATATCGGTTGACCAAGAAGAGATAATGCTTACAATTGTTTCCTATGTTCGACCACGCAACAGCCTTTCTTTCCTGGAATCGGTGATTCAACACTCTGCGGTTGTATGAGCTTTTGAGCTTTAAGAGATTCCTCAACAGTTGTCATGTGTTATATGGGTTGGATTTCTTAATATCCCATTTCGTTTGAACAATTCTTTTCGTCCTAAGGATGTTTCCGTCCTAAGCATCTGATTAGGAATCGCGAAGTCGATAGCATTCAACATTCCGTCTACTATGACATGCTTCGAAGGGTTCCTTCCGAAGGAAAGAGGGAACTTAGAAGCCTTCGTCTAGCCCAATGAAAACGTCTAAACGCTTACGTGCCCTGTATCTCCTGGTGCCCAGTTACGCTTGCTCACCTACGTCTAATGGCACTTGGATTGTCCTGAATATCCTTTATATGGGTTTGACGAATGGCGTGGTGTCCTGAAATGCACGATGGATAGATGCGTTATATTTGGACGCATGTTCGCTCCAGCTCGCAAACTAGTCACGAAGCGAGAGCGTCCTCGGCGGCAACATGACCACTAAAGAAGGGGTCGAGAATGACACTAAGACAGGGTTAGACTTCTGGGTGAAACGAAGTAGGATTTGCTGCATAAGATGCTTTTGATACCTATAAAGGTCAATGATTCAATTCAATTGATTCAGTTCAGTTCACTTTGGTTCAATTCAGCGCAATCCAATTTAGATTCTATTTAGATCCAGTTCAGATTGAATTCACATTCGACTCATCCTAAATTCAATACAGATTCGGCTCGAATTCGACCCAAATCCAATACAGATGCAATCTGAAATCATTTGAAATCCATCTCAGTCTAGGTCCAAACTCAATTCAGTTTTATCCCTTCGGTGCAGTTTGAGCGGGGATGACAATATTGCTGGAAAGGTTGGAAGTTCTTGCTCTCATGTACTAAAAACTCACCACTGCAGGTTTACGCGCCTGTAAAGCCTCCGTTAACTTGTTGATTTCTAAATATTGCAATATTACAATAATATGCAAAAGTAAGAGCGAGAAAGCTGCAAGATTTCATTATGGGCAACATGCAAGGTGAAGAGAAAATATGGGAAGGGGAAAAGAGCCTTTGGGAAGCGCCGAAAAAATTGCCATAACTCTTTTTGCGGTGATAAATTTATGACTATTGGATAGAAGATAGGAGGTGCAATCACAATTTCAACATTCAAAAGAAAACGTTTTGAATATATATATATATATATATATATATATATATATATATATATATATATATATATATATATATATATATATATATATATATATATATATATATATATATATATATATATATATATATAATTGCGAGTAAAGGCCGAGAATATCCTGATCATCATTCTTTCAGGCAAGATAAACAATGACTTTGCGATAAATTTTGCAGCATAAATGTTTGAGCAAAATGAAATGCAAATAAATGGACGCGGGGAAGAGGAGGACGGTGGTGGGGGGGAGGGGGGGGAGGGAGGTAAGGAAATGCTATTCTCTCTTGCCTCTTTAAAGAGTGTAACATGCAAAATTACTCGTTTCACTCAAAATGAACGATCGATTTGTTCATTTCTTTAGAGTCCTTTCTCATTGAATATCCAATATTTAGCACATTCCCTAGAGCGTCGTTGAAGAGAGACACTCATTAATATTTCCTGCACAATAATATTGCGTGTTGATGTTACTTACTCGTTTTTTTTTTCTTCAGAATTGCGTGCTGAAATTCGCATCATGGGCATATGATGGCACGAAAATTGATATCCTCCTGAACTCTGAAAAGGGTAACAATATTTGAATATGTTTTTGTTCTCGATTACATACTATATATAAATGAGGTCCATTTGAATGACAATGCTTCACGCTTCCACTCGTTCGCTTCCTCTATCTATCGCCGAAGAAAACGCTCTTGCAAATAGTTTCCTGCTCTTTATGAGATTATAATATTCTTGTCTCGAGCTGTATAGTGTTCTAATGTTCTTCTTAGAGATTGAAGATGCCTATAATATCCCTCATCCATCGTCCCTCCTCTCACTTCCTAACTTTTAAGATCGTATGAAAGGATGGTGTTGTTAATTTTCAATTTGTTCAAGGGGGTTCTTCTGCTCACTATTAATTTCTTCTGAAACATATATGTCGATTTTCTTCTCAGGTTTTAATTATGCTAATAACGGTATGAGATATTTTATGCGTTTATTTATAGAATAGTAATTCTTGTATGAATGTTTTTGATGGCGTCGTAAATAAATACCATTGGATAGGTGTGGATGAATTCTTCGATAGTTGATCTCTTGAAACTTTCAGGTGATGAAACTAATTTTATGACGAGTACTGAGTGGCATCTCAGCTTAATACGGTAAGTGAAGCTTTCTTTCATCATAATGATTGAAGGCATAATTGTTGCTAAATCGAATTCTATAATTCCACTCATTATTTCGATTTTATCATGGTGGATCAATCGAAGAAAAGAAATACAGAAAATAGGAATAATTTTCACATCAAGATCGATCACTGTTACATTTATTGAATGAAAGTACCCAATTACTGAATCAAAGATCGAATGCAGACAACGCATTTATTAAACACCTTTCTTTAGCAGAGAGATGATGCATTAGAGATACACCTCTGTAAATAGTTGGTATTTCAGTGCGGAGAAAAACTACATAATATATAGTTGCTGTCCGGAGCCGTATCCATTCGTCGATGTTCATATCAGTATCCAAAGGAGACCTATGTTTTATGTAAGTTCTCCACTTTCATAAAATTACAATCATAGGGTAGCTTACTTAACAATTACAGTTCGATTACAATAAACCGAGAAATGCATCGCTTTATAATTCAATTATATAGTTAAACAATGCGGTTTTTATAAATTTACATTTGGATAGCACATTACTGGTAGTGCCCCATTAAATCGTTCATTTCACCCACCGTATATGGATCTTTGTGGATATCAAAATTACATGGTGAACATATGAAAAGAATGCATTACACGAATACTTTAGAACGCATACAATGTTACTAAATTAATACTGAGTAACTTGTAATGCATAGCAGTTAAAGTTGGATCAATTTGTGGCTGGATATTATTTCAAGAACTCACCAACTTTTTTGCTGGAACCTCTTTTTTTTTGCGGCGTTGGTTTTGCTTTACTTGATAGAGGTAGATTGATTTAGTTTCGAGTTATACTCATTGTTGATCTATGCAGTAGTTCATTTAGTTATTCGCTCACCTGTTTGCTTTTAATCGTTTAGGTTATTTCGGAGAATTCATAACGTGCTAGGTTGCATATCTCTGTTATCCCACTTACGCAAGTCTTGAAACTTTTGCAGGTGATCAGATTTTCTTCGACTGTAAAATCGTTCTAGTAATCAAATTCTCTCGGAATTTTTCTGTATATAACACTCGTTTTTTTTTTCTCTCAAGATAGAGTCATGCCTATGGTGTATATATCCCGTCTGCTTGTTCGATCGTTTCAAATCAGGAAAGATTGAAGTTGAAATCATCGAATTTTATGAATATAATATGCAAAAGTGAACGACATTCTTCCGTTTTAATCGCATATAATTTGAAATAAATTTGAATATTTAAATACTAAAAATATTTTTATTAATTTTATATGGTGGATTTTTTTATGTTTGATTAATTGAACTATAGAAAAAGAAAAACGAAATCTTTTGCGGAAGATTTATGTGAGCACAATTCAACTTCGTCATAATCATATCATTCGCCAACTGATATGTTGATCGTTTAAAAATTTACATCATCTAATATGATATTCAAATTTCTTTCAAATTAACACCTTTATTCGTTTCATTTGAAAATATTTTCTAATATTTACGAGAAATATAATCAAAAAGTGACGTCAATCTTATTACTCCTTAAGTAAACTCACTGAGCAATTACTATGCAATAAATCTTTAATTGGCTTTTTTTTTTCCAAAAATTTTCCCTTATTTCAAATAGAGAAAAAAAAAAGTGTAACAAACTTCTAATTTGTGGCAATATAGGCTATTTATATATTTTCATTAAAAGTTTTCTTTCAGGTATTTAATCTTATATTGCCTTGTGTTTTAATAAGCGCTATCGCTTTGTTAGGATTTTATATGCCTTCCGATTCCGGCGAGAAAGTTACACTCGGTATGTCTTTAGCTATAGTTGATTTTATATGTTTTAATTGAATGAAAAACACAGCATATTGTTTTAAATAAAACCCCCGGGGTTGTAATTTTTTCGAGGTTTTTGAGAGCGAAAATTTACTCTCAAAGGAGAAATTATCACTTCTACAAAGTTTCGGCATGCTACTTTTGCATTGCATAACGTCTCGGTGCTTGGAGATTATTTGTTGCCGTGTGATCCAGAATGTGTGTGTATGGGAGGGGAGGGGGGGGGAGAGGAGGGGTAGAGAAGGAGTAAACTATTGACTACTTTAAAACTGATATTGGAAAAAAAGGTTTATCAGAAGAGTTGCCGTAATTTGTCGGAAGCTTTATATTGGAAGAAGTTCTTTCGATCTGTTATGGTAATTTTGCGTTTACGAGACGAATAGGTAACTTAACTGCTCAAGAAGGTGTGAATGGAATGCATAAATAAATCTTTATGAAAGGAGTTCGATCATTGAGAAGCATAAAGTATAAACGAGACTTTTTATGAGAATATTATTTAATGCTTTTTTTTTCACTCTTCAGCTATCATAATGAATGATCGATATCGGAAGCCATTAAATAAAATGACAAACAATTTCGACAAACGTAATGCGCATTTAATATTTTTCATTCTTGACCAGATATATTTCCGCTTGGTGATTGGGTTTTCAATGTTATTGAAATGATTTAAATCTAGGCGAAATATGCATGAAAGTTATGTTAATGAGCATTGCTTATTCTTTTCTCTTATTTAAGTAAAAATTATGCTGCAATTGCCATTTTACAATGGACATCAATTGAACATCGCTATCTTTGATATTTCATGCTTATTATTATTATTATTACTATTATTATTATTTCAGGAATCACCTCATTGCTTTCAACAACTGTTTTTTTGATGCTCGTAGCTGAAGGAATGCCACCCACATCGGAGGCACTTCCTCTTATTGGTGAAAAATTTTTTGATTTCTTTTTATGCTATCAGAATTCGTTGTTGTTATTCTTCAATAGAATATTCTTTACAAAAGAATATCGATGGAATTTTTCATTCTCAAATTCTAATGAATCATAAATCTATGAATATCT
Organism: Ascaris suum; assembly: GCA_013433145.1. Classification (NCBI taxonomy): domain Eukaryota; kingdom Metazoa; phylum Nematoda; class Chromadorea; order Rhabditida; family Ascarididae; genus Ascaris; species Ascaris suum. Next base: position 12,885,739 of record CM024171.1, on the reverse strand, counting down.
ATATCAGCTATATTAATATCTATGTTCACTTAAATATCAATGTCTAAACTTATCAATATCTAAATCAGTTGAATCTGATAAACTCATCAACGAATCAATACCCAATATTTGAATTAACTCTTTATATTAGCTAATTAATTGGCGTTTTATAGTATAAAATATAGCGAAAGAGTTGATGATCACTTAATCGAAGATCACATATCGAAATTATGATCTCATCTTTTTTCACTTTCTATAACTTCTGGAGCCATTTTCCATTTCACTAGAAATATAGCGTCACCTTTGTATTATATGGAAGTTTAGAATTGCGTTTTTGAATTTTGCAAGGTCGTTGATAAGAAATTGTGGCTAATCGTCGTAGAGTATGGACCGTAGATCTCTTCTTATAGTAGTGATGTTATGCTGGATTACTCTTTCCAGGAAATGCTAATTGGATTTATCCTTTTGACTTATTTGATGCATTCAACAGTTTCTCCTAATAACCCCCATTAAATTTTTAAACGCAAAGAATGAAAACAATTCAGAATTGCTTTACAACCCATAAAACTGAGTGTGCTTCCACTAGTTGCAAATATCATAAAAAGAAACAGCATTTCGAGTATTTAGACTCTCAGTTTAAACTGAAAAACATTATTGAAAGCTTACGCCTACTAATAAAAAATACCGACGAGAAGCTCAAGTTTGAGACACCGGAAATGCAATAATGAAATGATCTAGAATAAATTTAGTAGTTTATAGCAGACTTAATAAGACAATTGATATCATTAGAAGTTGCATTAGTTTTTTGATAGGATACTCATGGTGATCCTATTGCGTATATTTTTCACCTTTTCAAATGCAAATGTTCTAAGTTCATAAGAGTAAAGATCACCATATATAGCAGTCATATATAGCATATATAGCAGTATATATAGCAGTCATATACAATATAGCGTATAGCAGTCATATATAGCATATATAGCAGTCATATACAATGCTGTCAATGTTAGGAGATTCGAAGAAATTCCCCCCTCCTCATCGGGATTCAAATCATTTGCTATTTAACCATTTAATATCGATGAATAATAATAATTGAGAATAATAGATAACAATCGACGATTTAAATATATTTGTAGGGATCTATTATGGTGTTACAATTTTTATCGTTTCACTTGCAACCGCAATGACTGTTTTTACGGTAAGTTATTTCTTTATAAATGTTATTGCCAACATTTGAATAGGTTTCATTTTTTTTTTTTCATTGGATAAATCGGATATATTTTTTTTCAGTAGTTGAATCTTCTTTTATTCTCGAAGTAAATTTCTTCAATTATATTTCTCGATTAAATTATTTCAATCATTCAATTGAACGCAAATCATCCAACGTAAAATTTCTCGACACTTTATTATTGAAATAAGTAAATTGACGATCGATTTCATTTACAATCACATTTATTGAAATGAAATTTAAATAATTAATCGATTTGAAATGAAAGTATTTCAGATGAATCATTTATTGATGCTGAGAGCATTAAATAAGTAGCCGAGCAATTCAAAACGGAGAAATTTTGTGTTTTCCATTTTGAAGGATATTCTTTTTTTTCTATTTATTCCTATTTGAATATTTATGAGTTTTATATGACGGCCATATTTAGTTGAATGTACACCATCATGGACAGCACGGTAATCCAGTTCCTCCATTCGTACGCAAAATTGCCTTCAAGTTTCTTGCTCGACTGCTCTGTTTACGCATCGAGCATTATCATTCGATATCGAACCATGTCCATCATCTCTATCAGGTAATCGATTCTGTGTTTTCTACCTGTTGACATTTCACTTAAATTTGCTTTCTATAAGCCAACATTAAAATTTCGATGTAATGCATTTACTTTGAGTATGAAACGTTTATGTTTGATTTAGAGAAGAGATAAGAGAACAGAAATAAAGAACTAAAAATTTCGAGATACGTTTTGTGGATTAAAATACAACTTGGGCACTTGTTGGTCTTCCACACAAAAGGCTCTTCTGCAAAATCCTCTGACAACGAAGGTATCAGTTCCAGATGTTACAATGACAGAAAAATTTAGAGAGCTTCTATTCGAAAAGAAACACCTCTTTGATGATATACTTCAATATACATATATATATATATATATATATATATATATATATATATATATATATATATATATATATATATATATATATATATATATATATATATATATATACATATATAATCGAAAAGACTTCTTTGATGATATACTTCAACTCGTTCATTTTGTTGCATTGTCTATTGTAGTAAATAGAGTAACGATGTTTTTCTATGCAGAAAAAACGTTCAAAAAGACCGCTAACCTAGGTCTTTTCATATCCTCATGCTTAATAACGAATGGAAATAATAAGGAAACGTTTAGCATTGTTTTAAAGAGCAAGTGCATTAAGGAGGGTTTGAATGTAATTCATGCCGACAGCTATACTACCTGCCAGAATTATTTGTGAAATTTTTAAACCATCTTATACTTAAATATATTCTCATTCTCAACCGATGGTTTTATTCAGCTTCTCTCGTTTATATACTTTTGACCATTTTTGACCATTTTGACCATGGTCTGTTCAATTTTTATTGACCATAAATGCTGTAAAAATTGAATTTTTGAATGTTGTTCACTTTTCATATTCTACAACGCTATTTAGGCGAAATTCAATTGCTTGGCGCATAATGCAACTTTTTCTTTGCGAATTTGAGGTAACGATGACGTCATTCGGTGGAACATTAGTTGCGCACATTAATAACCTTTATTGCTATCATGCATGCGCCCCTCACCACTTTTTTAAAATTTTATGATCGAAATCTATTTTCAGTTACATTCATTTAATAAGTCAGTGGGCAAAGTTTTAGATAAGGGTAATTAACAGCTTAGATATCTATTGGGTAATTTCCTTCGGAGGATCGAATTTAATGGACTTCTATCTGTCGACTCGAAATGCGAAACACCGTTTTGAATGTACACTATGGGATAGAATATTTTCCTTTTTTTTTAAGGAAATGAGCGTAATATGTGAGAAAAAAAAGCTCCTCATCGAAGGTGAGAACTCATGAAATATGCATCGAAGAGAACCAAAGAGGCCGTAAGAGGAGAAAGGAAGGGTATGAATGGAAGCAAGGTTTTTTTCCCAATGAATTGAATTTTGTTATATCAGAAAGAATATGGTAAATATGACGAACATCACGAGAAACCGATGATCTACGATAGTTGTGCTACTGTGGAGCAAATCCCATTGGCAGGTGTACATTCGAAACTTTGCAACGGTAGTCCAGGAGCGAGCGCCATTAAAAGGGTAAATATACAACTTTTTTTTTTGTGGAAATATCGCGTTTTATTTTGTTGACGCTGTTTTTATGACGAAGATTTCATATGCAAAAAAATTATAATTTCATTTATACAAATTCAGTTCACTATTCTTACAAATTGCTTTTATCGAATAAAGTGAAAAATGCTATAAAAAAATAGCATCGATGAAAGAAACTCCTCTAATAAGGCGTACGTTTTTTTTTTGTGGCATAAAACTCCGAAGAGTAACATGAGGCGTTCGTAAATCATAAAGAGATAATACTAATGTGAGAGTTTCATCGATCGCCAATGATAGAAGATCTCAACCTTTCGGAGATTCCTCTGTGGTAATTTTGTATCCCATTCTAATCAATCATCAATCATAAGGCTAAAATTGTAGTAGGAATTGACGCCGTAAGACACAAAAGATGGATGTATTGTATTTCGATGTGTATATTCGCTGATGCTTTCATCTATTCATAGCTTTAAAATACAGACATATCCATTAAAAAAATCTTTTATTGATAATTTATGATGTAATTTTGGAGTTACTTATAGGTATCGTTTACAACCGATGCTAATGGTTCGGCGCATAGTGCTGGCTCACCAGATACATTTGAAAGCGAGTTCTTGAGGGTATTGCATAGGGTACATGCGACTATTGCGAGGAACGAAATGCGACTCGCTGAAAACGATCGGAGGGATGCATCAAACCTAGAATGGCAACAGGTAGCTGATGTTTTGAATTTATTCTATGAATTAAGTGGAATATACCTCTACTGATTTGATTCACGTATCCGACTCGGAATGTATCTGATCCGGGATTCAATGCTCCATAGTTCAAAATTTATAATTTATAATCGCTTTTAAAAATAACCTTTGTTATTCAACCGTCGACGATATGCAATGGAAAGTTTGTTATGTCGTGATCAAAAGAATTCGAATTTTCTCTGCTTTTCTTTTCTGTAATAAATTGCAATATCGCCGAAGAGAATTCGGGCCTATTTCGAGAAAGATAAGTATTCAAAGAAACAAAGATTTGTTTAACAATACGTGCTACCAACTTCACTCCATGTTTGAATATCTACTACATTGACTAACGCAAAGACGCTCTGCATCTCTAAGCATTTATTAGGGCCTACTTCAATTTACAGCGATTGCACGCTGTAATGAGAAACTAAAAAAATTAGAATTCCCTAGTTCATGCTCATAAATCGAAATTATTCGATTATTTCGTAATTTTCGACTATTAGAGGTCGACTCTGTGACGATCGGATAAGTCATATTGCAGCTTTCAGCAAGAAACACAACGTTAAGGAGCGCATTTTAAACGCGCTCCTTAACATAAATGAAATCTTCTCGGATAGCATAAATTCTGATGGAAATGTGATGACAAATAGTTTCTTCGAAGGTGAGAACAATAAGGAATATTGTTTTCTCAGTTGTGATGATAGCGTCTTACTCTCCTAATTAAAACTTAGTGTAAATTTTTATTTTTCTTCCTATATATATTTCATTCGACGAGTAATGCTTATTACCTGATACGGTGAATATATTGTAGGTGGCGCTTGTATTGGATAGGTTTCTCTTGATCGTATTCGTATTTGGTACGGCGTGTGTCTCACTTGCGATAATCTATCAACGACAGCTGTGCCTCGGATGATGATCACATCATCGTTCATTTATCGAGTGATTTCATTTCAACGCATAAAACCCCATTGTTTCTTTTACTGTTAAAATTCTTATTCAGAGCGCTTCCAATGTATTCAACACACTTCGAACACCGCTCATGGATAAAACTTTAGCACATCTCGCATAGCATTCATGGATATATGCATAAAACTAGGCGATTCACAGATTTTGCATTCAAAACATTGCATACAGCTGAAGTTTCTGCGCAATTCCGTATGTTGGTTAGTATATTAGCCTCCTTAATGCTTACCTATATAAATGTGTGTTATCATATGCATCTGCGCGTGTGTCTGTGCGTGTGGTGACATACGTGTTGCATGTGCTGTGTGTGTGTGTGTGTGTGTATGTGTGTGTGTGTATGTGTGTATGTGTATGTGTATGTGTGAGGTGGTGTTGTGTGTACGCCAAAAAACTCAAGATTTACGCTTGCAAGGAGCCCTTGTGAATGTGTAAAATAAATATTATTGATTTCAAATGTATGCACGCAAGAAATTCAAATCCCCGATATTCAAAGCTAACGGTCACGGCAAAACAAATAGCGCAAATGAGAGTTTCAACGAGAACACATTCATATTGAGGTAGTACTTATACGAAAAATCGGAAAAAAATGTCCGGAAGCATTTTGCATTTCGACTCAAAAGTATTTGAAGTTTGCACTTTGCATTCCCCTCTTTTTTTTGCATTATTCGAATATATTTGCCATAACGAAGAGGTTTACACTGAAAAAACTTGATAGAGCGTACTATCATTTTCACACGTTCAGTATATTTTAAGCGAATAAAAGACAATTTTTTTTTTTGTTGTTATACGGGTGCGGTATTATAGTAGTATATTATTTTCACAGACATTTGAGGATATAAAATTCCACTACCATCATCAGCAATTTTTATTAAAAAGTTTAGAAATGAAAATAAATTTTTGTTCAATATTTATTAATAATTCAGCAATATTTTATTCAGCGAAATTTTCAACACTTTTCAATAAGCCAATACTCATTACTCATTTCTAATGGGTGTATAGAGAGGCTCAAAATAATCGACCTTTTCCTATGCGATGATATGACAATTCCTTCATTTTGTTGTTTTGGTTATAGAATGTGGTTTGGATTAAATGAGTATAGTCGCCATTCAAAATACAAAATAAGCATAATCATTTAAGAATGGGAAATTTGCTTTTTCGATTCTATGTTGTCGAGTTGCATCGAATTTATTGACCGGGGAATATCTCAAGCATCAGGATGCGTCTAAAAATTCGCATGCGCTTGAAAATTGAGTCGCCTTGAGTTTTCAATTTTTCGTTTTTATCATTGAGTCAGGGCTGTCAGTGCTACGGTCGTCTCATATCTCGGATCATGACACGCCGAATCACATAATGTCTAGATCAAAGATGAAACAATACTTCTATGATATAATCGTTGTAAAGCTATCATGGAAATTAATATATGGGAAAAAATAGATTTCAACATAATCGATGATAAAGTACAATATTTCTATAGCCGAAAAACCTTCAATCAAGCAATCCTCGGCATAACGGTAGTGTTTCATTCACATTCGACAAACTAATATTGCCAAAAAATACGGACTATAGAGTAGTGCTCGAGAAACAATGCTCTTTATCCTCAAACATATTCATTCATAGGAAAGCTGAATTATATGGGCAAACATTTCAATCAGTCATATGCAGGCAATATTATTGAGGAAGTCTATTTAATAATAAGTTGCATTGAGTTTGCCTATATAACTCAACTTCCCTATCAATCTATATTAGGTGATCCTGTATTTCTTGATTATTCACCTTTATCGGTTAGTTGAATGTCCTACCACCCTCTCCACCCCCTCCTCCCACTCCCCCCACACATCGACATACCATTCCACGTTTGTTGATGGATGACAAAATGATAGTGAAAGCAATTTTCTACAAGAGATTAGAGCGCTATTGATGAATTGACTAGCAGTATTTATTCCTTATTCGATACTGTTAATAGTGCTATCTAAAAGTAATCATTTTATTTATTGTTAACATTAATAACAGTGTACGAATTTCAACAGTAATTTTGCATTATTACCTCATTGCATTCGAAATGCTATTATGTTAATTTATAAATTCAAAAATTTTTACATTTCATTGATAAATTATTCAAAAATATTGAGGGAAAATTTTCGACAATAAATAAAAGTGAAGATTCATTAGAAATTAATGTTTTGCAATGCAAAATTGTGCTCACATTTAAAAGCGGAAATTTCCACTCGGCGAATATGTGCCATTCCCATCGACACTAACAATGTGCTTCTTTAAAATCCCACTCCTCAAATGCAACATGTGTATTCTCATTGCATTAGTCGGTCTTCAATTTTTTTAATGCAATAAGCATTGAATCTTTCGTTCCTTGACTAATAAATACCGTTCAAGTACTACAATTGAAATGAGTGAATTTGAGACAAAACTAATCTAAATATTCATAATCCCTCTTATGTGTATATTTATCATTTTGCATATTTAATTAGCCTTATTTAATTGGTGTTCATATCTTTCATAATCATTCAATTATATATCTCTAAAGATCATAAATCACTTTTTCTTACGCTGTATATTTGCCTTTCAAGAATGAATAACAAATACGAGTGAAATATTTCGTCGTTTGTTTGTAAGGTCATCATATAAAACACAAAATTAACATCTTTATTTTCACATTTTTACGCTTTTCGATGCTTTCTCGTTGAAAAAAAAAAAGATTTAGAGACATCGATAATGGCTGAGATTAACAATGCAGATTGCAATTTTAATTCTCACATTTTTCATGAAACGTTTAAATGTGGAAAATTTTTAAGTCGGAAATAATTGATATTTTTTAATGGCATGGAAAAGATCTCGCAATCGTTATGTTTTTTGAAAAATTTCAATGAATTTTGCTCACATAATTATTTTCATTCAGAGTCTCTTCGAAATAGTTTATTTAATTAAATATTTGTGCATTTATTTACGTATTTATGCATATTTATGCATTTATTTATGCATTATATCATTTATGCATATGTTTTAATTCAAAATTTAAAAAAAAAAACATCTATGCAAATATTGGAGACAAATATCTCATTCATAGTATCTCATAATTTTCATAATATTTTTGAATGATTAGAAAAAAGAAACAATGGAAAGGATGACTAAATGCTTCCACTTGAATGAATTTTCTAATGAATTTAAAAAACACAAATTCAGTAACTTGGGGGCAATTCTGAAAAAAAAGATGTGTTTAAAAAATAACCACGAAGCATATCCTTTCATCGATTATTTGCAAATGTTCCCGTAAGCGATAAATATATAATGCAATGTTTATTGAAATGTTTACGATTTCCTCCATTTTTTTTTGCGTACCCCTAATTCTTCACTCACATATGTCTCGTTCGTATTTGTTTTGTGCTAGTATGTTTGTCATGTTTATTTTGCGAAAGCGTCATCAATCTTTAATAATAGATTCTTGAGAATTTTTTTTTCTTTATTATCGTTGTTAAAGAGTCATTGTAAATGGAATGAAGAATTATTTCACTTATAGAAATAAACCTGATATATAAGATTTTCGTTTTTTTTAATTGCGGAAATTTCAAAAAATTTCAACTCATAAAAGTTACTAAACAATAGCAACGACAAGTTACATGAGGCAGCATATTTTAGCAAAATGCCAAATTTTTTTGAAAATTTTTAATGCATAATTTTTTATTAAGGAATTATCAAGTAATTACTATTATCTCATCTATTCCAATTTATTTTCTATACATTGAAAATCTATCAATTGATGAATGAAACCGCCTAAATTTTAAAAATATATTCATCTATTTAATTTAATGTTTTTTAAAATTACTTTTACTTTTATTACTTTATTACTTACTACTTAAATTTATTTTAGGCCGAAATATTTTTATCACTAAAAATTTCGATAGTCTTAATTAAATACTATAATTTTCAAGTGTGCTAAGTGAGTATTTTAAAAGATGCAAGGGCATTAGTTGAAAAATGGTTTGCATCTAACAGATTAAAGCGTAATTGAAGCAATATGTGTCGTAATGTGTGTAATTCATCGATATGAGAGGAAACGTTAGCAAAAAAAAATTGAGTTAAATGCCAGCTGTTAACTTAAGAGAAAATTTGATGTGCAACTAAGAAAAGCGATTAATAGCCTTCATTTAATAGTTTCTATGATGAAATTCTATATAGTTTTCAATTCGGAGCTATTTTCTCAATCAGCTCTCTCCAACTATTTATATAAGTTTTTTTTTTCAGTACAAAATAATCGATATTGCTGCTATTAATGACCGATGAAAAATTGAATAAAGCATGATTTTTGCAGCAAATTTTTTTTTTTTTGAAAACTTCAGAAATACTTTTCAGTGATACTTATTGTAAATGCAATTATAATGTTTAAGAGCGCGCTCCTTGTAGCTTTGAAAGTTAAACATTCAGGACATTTGCGCCATTTAAGATTTTTATAAGCTCAATGCATTAAAATCTTTCATTGACATCATTTGATTCTATTAATATTAAAATATTTGCTAATATTATTTGATTTCAAATCTATGAAATTTTTGAGATAAATTCATCGAACGTTCGATTCTGTTGATTTTGACGGATCGCTCGTTTAACTTCATCCAATGATATCCTATATAGTTTAGTAATTTCCTTCTTTAAAAGGAATACTATGTTCTCATTGTGTTATGAAAATTTTACGCATTTTTTAAAAATCGCTATTACTATTTTGTGCATTCAATTTTGAGAGAGAGAGAAAAAAAAAAAGTCCGTTCGTTGATAATTTATCTTATCAACAATGATTATTGATAGAATTATGAATTATCTAATGATAATGCGCTTAATAATACAATAGATGATCTACATTTTTTTTTCGATACACATAGCTAAAGCTATCATTTTATTGCAATAGGAAGACTTCAGAAGCGCTAATCAATTGCAAAATACTTTTTCCTAATATATTTCAAGAGATCATCTCTAGCTCATTCTATCTTTGAATTGCATGATATTAAATTGGATCATCATTTCAATTTCTCAAAAAGTCTACAAAAAGCTGTTAATAGCTCCATCTATACCCAATGATCGTTTCCTTACCACCTTTAATTGCCACATCTCTTTTTGCTCTCTCTTAAGACAGTAAATTTTTTTTTTTTTGTTCCGGAAGTGCTAACGACTTTCCTAAGAATGCATCTAAGTAAGTGTGCAATTCTAAACGATCACCAATGTGTGCTTTAATGCCGAACGCATCAATGGAACCATATGTTTCATATTACATTCAAATGAATGTTTCAACGCGTTCATCGATAAATCAAAAATTACATTGTTAGACGTACACAATTCCTCTATATTAGCATTATCAATCTTTTGAAATTGAACTTTACACAATCGCAAATGCGACAACGATAATTAATTTGTGGAATTTTTATTTATAGCACATTAAAAATATTTTAATCGAATATAAGTGAACGAAAAAACAAAAGTCTATTTTAAAAATCGAAAATATGTTGTAATTTTATAGTTGTGAATATAGCAATTATCAATAGCCGGAAAATTTTCGTAAAACTTAAAAATTTTTGCAAATTTAAATCGATTTATTCGTTTTTTTTTTCGATTTATGCATATTTAAATTTTTTTTTTCATTTGATGAGTATGCTTGCAAAAAAAAAAAATAAAATAAAATAAAATTGATAATTTTTTTTTTACTCACTCTGAACGATTCGTATAGTTTCATCGGGGAATGAAGCCGTTTATGAATTGTCATCAATAGTTCAATCATCCTAGAAATTTCTGTACAGATTAATTGTTTCTCATTTTTAGGAAGTATTGAGAATCAAGATACGCCTATCCATAAAATCCATTAAAATAGTGTTATCGACTGAAGTCGATTATTAGTGCTACACTTCGAACACAGTGAGGAATCTCAAACCACATTACTTCAAGCATATAACTTATGATTGTGTGCTTTATGTTTGGCTACTCTAGTCGATCATGTATCGTTTCTATAGAAAACGTGAAGAATCAAAATTACGAAAAACGTTTTACACAATCTTGTAACGAAGGATTTTTCCTTCAACCTTAAAGTGAGGATGCCGATTTCAGTATTCAAATTTCAGCTACTAAATAGCAATAATTAAGGTTTTTCAATTTTTCAATTCAATCTAATATAGCTTCACTATCGTCTATAGATTTATAGATTATAGTCGAAGAATGAAAAACACTTTCGACACTTTGTTAAACATAAAAATTAAAATTTGAATATATAAGTCGACGATTGGATAATAAAATTTACTTCTCGAAAACGTTGATTGATTGCCTAGGTATCATATCATATTTCTTGATTGGACAGATGCGTATTTCTTTCTCATCTTTGAGAGATCTATCATTGTTTCTAACTCATTGTCTTTCCCGATTGTTTTTGATTCTCATATAGAGTCTTTGTATATCAATGCGCTTCATTTCATATAAATCCTCGAATTTAGTGGATAATTCATTTTGTGATCCTCTTTCAGGATTACTATAAATTCCATTGTGTTGGCAATAAATTGGCGTTATGATTGAAGCAAATAATGTCGACAATTGCGTCCCACTTCTACAAAATAATCTCAACTATGACGCGAAAATCATTTCAAATAAACAGCATAATAACGCTAATGAAACGGTAAAAACACCGACTGATTTTCCAGCAATCTTAATTAGATGAGAATCTTTTATTGCTTAAAATATTCAAGAAAAGCTCGCATTTTAACATTATATCAAATATGAATTTTCCGCTTTGCTTTTTTTTAAATTACATTTTCCTCTTCTATAAGTCATTTTTTCTTACAACGTTTTAAAAAAATATGTATAATAAATCATTTGATAATTGATAACGTAAAAATAATCATATTCATATTTTAATTTTATTCTATTTTATTTAATTTTAAATTTAACTATAATCGTATAAAATGTTCGCAAATTCATTTTCTTTTTTTTTGATTTAGAAAATAATATAATAGAATGCAGTAATAATGACGATAAGCTTAAATTATTCTTAGAACGATCTAAGTGAAGAAAAGTGAAGAGAAAAGAACGATGGAATGATAAAGAATGAATATGAAAGAAAATTATGTTGGTTAATATTTATGAAAGAAAAAAAAACGTCTTTAAATTATTTTAATGAGATTACTGAGAGAAAATTTTTTTTCCATAAGAATTCTCCAAATCCATAAAATTATTTCCCTCCCTCCCCCCCCCCAAAAAAAAAATCATATTTGACGTTATTTTATTTCAAGAATAAACATTTCAATTTTTTCTTTTGTTCATCAATAGCAACTTCGCTATTGTTATGATTGAAAAAAAAATCAGACATCTATATTCACTGTTGAAATTTACAAAATATATGTCTGGAAGGGGAACGTCGCACATCATGAAACGATGTTTGCAACAAAACTTTCAAGAAAATTTCTTCATCATTGTTTCTTTACCCTATAGATGTGTTGTATTCATCGTTGATTTTGTCAATAGTTCAGTTTTATTGTTTGTTCTCTAAAAAGGAAGCGATTTGATCGGAATTCCAATTCATTTGTTCCCCTTATATTTTTCGTCGATATCATTCTGAATTTCCTGCAATTCGATGATAGCGTTTATTCAAATAGCATATATCAATTAGTGATAAGATTTATTAATTCTTGTAAAATTCAGCCAATCATCAATGCTCAAATTTTAATTGTTTATATGCGGGCTTATTCCATTGCTTTCTTCACTTTCTTTTTTTTCACTTTCCACTTCATAATAAACTTTTATAATCTTTCAACTCGGACAAATTTTGGCACAATCTTTATTTCCACAATGATCTTTTTTTATGCTTTTGAAAAAAAAAACGAAAAAAATTTTTTCAAAATTTTTCAAACAAAAATGAAGGAGTGTATTTAAAAGTGTTCTACGATGCTTTATGGATTTGATCACATTCATTAGCCCTTCAGTGGTTGATCTCACTTGCAAATCGTTGCACTTAATCCGCTTTATGTGTATTCATTTCCTCTTAACGATAATGATCAGGTGCCTCGGACAATCTATGCAAGCATTTATCATTATTAACTTTTTCGATAGCTATATATATATATATATATATATATATATATATATATATATATATATATATATATATATATATATATATATATATATATATATATATATATATATATATATATATATATATATATATATATATATATATATATATATATATATATATATATATATATATATATATATATATATATATATATATATATATATATATATATATATATATTGTTTCAGAGAAATGTTTATCAAAACATAAGGCAACTGCAATCCACATATAATTTTCCGAGTGGATTTATCAATTTTGCAACGAGTAAATTCATATAAAAATACACAAAAGGTTGCACGCATTTAGTGAATATTGAATAGTGCAATATTTTGCATTATTTAATAATGAGCTTTGCATAAAAACTTCATAAAATGCAATAATTTACTACTGTACGTAATGCAAAAAAAGAAAAGAAAACAGCCGATTCTTTTGCTTAAACAAGCAGGCTTAATTAAATTTGTAAAACATTATTGCAGCAATTTCATTGTTGGTTGATATGGTATCACTGGTAGGTTCATTTAAACTTTAAATGCCTTAGTGTGTTTGTTTCATTGTTTTTTGATGAACTAGAAAAGTGACTGCACTAATAAGAGAAGTACAACAAGTTGCACTATATCCGCCATCCCAACGTTTCTTTATTGTTGTTTTTTTTTTTTTTTTTTTTGAAATTCCTATGAGCCGTTACACGAATACCCCCTATTTAAAAACTGAAGTAGTGGATAACAGACGTAAACGTGACAATACATTTTCGCCTACAATACTCTCATAGCGGACTTCAGTTACAACAGCAATATGATAATTTGCTTTGAATAAGTACAGCACAAAAAACAACCCATCAACGATGGAATGGGGTAAACGAGAGGTATTCCTATCCCCGATATTGATGTTGCCGATGCCTCTTCATATTACCTAATATTCGACCGAGAGCAGGGGGGTTTTTTAAAAATCTTTTGGGTCGCTCCTCTCCCTCCTCCTGGTTTCCTCATCCTCTTTCCAATGAGTAAAAAGCAAAAGTCCACTGAACGCTCTTCCTAGTGCAACAAAACTCTTCCGATGTAATAATGCCGATATAGGTGGCAAAGGGCACATGTTTACATATATTTATGTTAGTTCCGGCTGGGTGTTGAATGTATCCCATTTCAGCGGTTCATTTTGCCCGCGATTGCCCCTATCATGAAGAGTAGCGTTAGGCCAAGTTCGTTCACAGTTATATTTATGACGACGTTTGCATTAATACTCACCTTTTTCAAAATGTTCGGCAATCGTCAACAGCTTACAATACCTTCAATTGCAAATATATCGTTCTTAGTAAGTGCATATATTTTTTTCAATTATTTTTCTTTTCTCAAAATAATAATCGAATTTTTCAAATTTCATCAAACTTACTATTTATTTAAAAGTTTTGAATAAATATTCCAATCCTATTATTATTATGACGAATGGTGATCATTTGAATATATCATTGCGAGGAGTTCATTATTTTTACGCGCATTCAAAATAATTGCCAACAAAAAAAAAGATGGTGAAAAAAATTTTTTTTAATCAAAAAATTTTCGAGTAATGAAAAAAATTTTTCTAAACGAATTACTTTGAAGAGCTCAAGTGAGATCGAATATCTCTCTTCATTCAATGATTTATTATTAATACGACAAGCGTCTTATAATAGCAATGAAATTATTTTTGCGTCACATGATATCGCAACACCTACATCGTTGGGTCGATTAAAAATATTTCGCATCGAAAATTCATCCCTCAACGGTTATATTAAATTCTATTCGTCCGATTATGAAGTTCGCGCTATTAATAGGTAATCTACATCTCTATATTATCACTTTTAGCTTGAATATTAGCATATTAAATAACGAAAATCTTTTATTTCAACGTTCGTTTGTCAATCACATTTTGTTTAGACGATATCAGCCATCGATACATAAGATAAGCAAGTCAGGGATTTTTTTTGCATTCAATACACCTTCATCGCTAGATAAGACGAGGAAGTTAGGGGTTTTTTTTTTTTGCATTCGTTATATATTATCATTTAAAAAAAATGAACGGCTTTTACTGAAGATGCTGTGATCGTTTATAACATTGCTATCGGATCGCCAAGTGGTAGCGAGCCAAAAAAACCGAAACCATTGGTATGGCTGAAGTGATGAGGATCATCCTCTTCCTTCGTGAGTCGAATAAATTAATGATTTATCTACAAATTTTCACCCATGACGGATGGCTTACACCATTGCAA